>JBBPCZ010067472.1:0-12144 GCA_037974445.1 Brycinus macrolepidotus | reverse complement strand
ATCTGCACCTGTTTCTTCACTGGTTCAGGCCTTAAGTTAGATGTGCTTTGTTCTGCTTGAATGATTCATACGTAGGTGTCATGAAGGGGGTCAAGACTTTTGCATAGCACAGTATATGATATGTTCACTGGACCTTGTGGAGATCAGGAACCCTGTGTTGATGAAAGTGGGTGTTTCTGATAAAGTGGCAAAATAAACTGGATGCTCAGCGCATGATCCATAATTGATACAATGCGAGAGTATGAGACACAGAGAGAACAAAAGAGAAAGAGAGAGTGAGTGTGGGAGAGACAGAGAGAGAGATGAAGAGAGAGAACAAAAGAGAAAGAGAGAGGTAGCGTGGGAGAGATAGAGAGAGAGATGAAGAGAGAGAACAAAAGAGAAAGAGAGATGAGCTGACGTCACTAAGGCTCTTGTGCAGAGTCTTTCCATCCGAGTGAGTGTTTTTATATCAGAACTGGACGGGTTTTTGGAAAGCTACAGCACATACACACACACATGCACACATACACACACACACACACACACACACACACAAACATAGTGCGCGGATGAAGTGAGTCAGGCTGAGACAAAGCGAGCTTTCAGGGCTGAATGTCAGAGGAGTGATATTGTTCCACTGGGCTCCAGTTTATTAGAGCAAAACAACAACAGCCCTGTTCACCTTCACACACACACACACACTCACTAAAACAAACACAATCATACACACACACAGACATACACACACACACACACACATACACACCCATACACACACACACATACACACACACATACATATACACGTACACACACACACACACACACACTCACACACACACAGACACACACACAAACACACACACACACTTTCACACAAACAGACACACACACACACACACACACACACACTCACTCACATACACACACATTCACACATACACACACTCACTAACACACATACACACACACACTCATTTTTCTTGTTTTTACCCATGAAACACTGTATCACAGCATTGTAGTTACTTTTGTTGTTGTTGTTGTTGTTGTTGTTATTGCTATGCTGTATTTATTTTTGTTATGTTGCTATGGTTGTTGTTGATGTGGTAGTTGTTGCTGTGGTTGCTGTTATTGCTGTAGTTGTTATTGTTGATGTTGATATGGTAGTTGTTGCTGTTGATATAATTGTTGATGTTGCAGTTGTTGATGGTGTTGTAGTTGTGATTGTTGATGTAGTTGAAGGTGTTGACACTAGTAGTTGTTGTTGATGCTGTAGTAGTTGATGTTGTAGTTATTGCTGTTGATGCTGTAGTTGTTGCTGTTGATGCTGTAGTTATTATTGTTGATGCTGTTGATGCTGTAGTTGTTGCTGTTGATACTGTAGTTGTTATTGTTGATGCTGGTTGTTGTTGTTGATGCTGTAGTAGTTGCTGCTGTTGATGTTGTAGTTGTTGATGATGATGTATTTGTTGATGTAGTTATTGCTGTTGATGCTGCAGTTGTTGCTGTTGATGCTGTAGTTATTATTGTTGATGCTGTAGTTGTTGCTGTTGATGCTGTAGTAGTTGATGCTTTAGTTGTTGCTGTTGATGCTGTAGTTATTATTGTTGATGCTGTAGTTGTTGCTGTTGATGCTGTAGTAGTTGATGCTTTAGTTGTTGCTGTTGATACTGTAGTTGTTGTTGCTGATGCTGGTTGTTGTTGTTGATGCTGTAGTAGTTGCTGCTGTTGATGTTGTAGTTGTTGATGATATTGACCTGTGTTATACTGTTGGTCCCCCTCATTCTCGCAAATTAGCCCTGACCCGTCGAGTTCTGGACTCCACAAGAACCCCTGAAGGTCTGTGGTTCTGCAGCAGCAGATCCTTCAAGTCCTGTAAGCTGTGAAGTGGAGCCTCCGTGGATTGTAGATGTTTCAGTTGTTGCTGTTGATGCTGTAGTAGTTGTTATTGTTGATGCTTTAGTTGTTGCTGTTGATGTAGTTGCTGTTGATATGGTAGTTGTTGATATTGTATTTGTTGATGTAGTCATTGCTGTTGATGCTGTAGTTGCTGATAATTTTGTTGTTGTTGTTGATGCTCTAATAGTTGTTTTTGTTGATCCTGTAGTTTTTGCCGTTGATGCTGTAGTTGTTGCTGTTGATGCATTAATAGTTGTTCTTGTGGATGCTGTAGTTGTTGCCGTTGATGCTTTAAAGTGTAAAGTGTCCACAACCTTCTTATCACTAGGACAACTCCCTAACCACTACGCCAAAAGCTTGTTGCTGTTGATACTGTAGTTGTTGCTGTTGATGCTGTAGTTGTTGTTATTGTTAATGCTGTAGTTGTTATTGCTGATGCTGTAGTTGTTATTCCTGATGCTGTAGTTGTTGATGTTGATATTGTAGTTGTTGATGCTGTAGTTGTTGATGTTGATGTTGTAGTTGTTGTTGATGTTGTAGTTGTCGTTGATACTGTAGTTAATGCTGTAGTTATTGCTTTTGGTGCTGTAGTTGTAGTTGATGTTGATGCTGTAGTTGTTGCTGTCAGTGCTGTAGTCGTGGTTGTTGTCATGGTTGGAGGGGAGTGTGTGATGATTTAGGCATCATGCTAATTGGTGGGCTATAAGCTTCCAATATCATTAGCTGTATACATTAGCTTTGTAGCTTCAGCGCTGAAGCCAAAGAAGCAAATGTCTGACACTAAACACGTCTTAGCTGATCAATCACATGTGTGTTAAAAGGGTGTACTGTGTGTATATGTGCGTGTAGGGGGTATTTTTGATGAAGTATCACTTTAAGTTCAGCCAATGAGGAGAAAAAAACAGCTCAGGGAGATCCATTCATCACATTCTGATTTGATTAGGATCTGATTAATAAAATTAAAGATGAAATCCTTCTTCATTTCGGTCATGATGGAGACCACAAGTCTGAAAGGATAATCAGGGGCCTCGGGGAGGGGTTTTTATAGAGAGACAGAGAATCAGACCGTATTTCTGATGAAAGTAGAGATGATTTTGACGCGCACACACATACACACACACACACAAATAGGAGCTTGTGTGGATGACTGATATATGGAGTTGGACTGTAAATGTCAGTGATTTATGCAAATTGGCGTCTTTTTCTTAGTGTTTGCATCATCAGCACAAACAATAAGCAGTAAACAATACCGGACAGTGTGAAGAAGAGAGAAGTGCAGAGGGGTGTGTGTAGATGTGCACAGAACAGTGTGGAATGGAGCTGTAATGTGGAAATACCAGCCGGCTGAATGAAAGAGTGACAGAATGACATTTTCATCATTCCCTGTTCTTCTCTGTGTATCTGAGTGATGGTGTGTGTGTGTGTGTGTGTGTGTGTGTGAGAGAGAGAGAGAGAGAGAGAGACACGGAAAAGCCAAGAAACAACAAGACAGAAGTGAAGTGGGAGACAGAAGAGAGACAGAGAGAAAGAAAGAGAGAGAGAGAAAGAGAGAGAGAGAGAAAAAAAAAGAATGATTGGAACAGAGAGAGGGAGGGGAGAAAGTGACAGACAGAGATGTAGAAGTATGATAGAGAGAGAAAAGGGTGACAGAGAAAAGAAACAGAAAGAGATAGAGTGAGAGATAAGGTAAAGAAGAGAGAGTGGGAAGGAGAGAGAGAAGAGAGAGAGAGAAAGAGAAGAGAGGGAGAGATATGAAGAAAAAAAACGAGGTAAAGAATGAAAAAGAGAAAAAAAGAAAAAGCGAGATGGGGAGAGAGAGAGAGAGAAGGCTGTAGTGAGGTGAGAGAATGTAGATGGGGTCAAAGAATGGATTTTCACATTCCTCTGCAAAACCTTCTGCCTCACCGCTGAGTTTGTGTATGTGTGTGTGTGTGTGTGTGTGTGTGTGTGTATGTGTGTGTGTGTGTGTGTGTGTGTGTTCTTGGGACCTGTTTGGTCCTGTTTTCAGTGTTGTGGTGGTGCAGAGCAAATCTCACACTCGACTCTATAAGACGGCTAGACCTTCACTGAATCTTCTGAAATAAAAATGATTTGGTTCAGCCAATAAAATCTCAGTAAGAACTGGGGGGCTGGACCAGCAGGAGGGTCCTGCCTGGTTGACAGGTGAGGGGCAGAGCTTTGACACAACTGGCCGCTCAGGTTGCAATAAAACCAGTGTGGCTTGCAGCAGAGTTTCAGCAGCTAATTTATAACTTAAAGTATCAACAGTGTCACACACTATACGACTCTGAAGAGGGGCAGGGTCCCGGACCCCAAATTACACTTTTGGATGTTTGAGGCTGAGAAAGGCTGTTTTATTTTTATTTTTTTAAACATAATGTGTTTAATCATTAATAAAGGCTTCATAGGTTTAGTTTGTGTGTTAGTGTGGCTGTAAACACAATCTGTAGTTTATTACATTTGTGATTGTTTTACTGTGTGTGAAGTTACTTGAATTGCTGTAGTCAGTAGTGGTGATTTGTAACTTAGCAACCGCTTATCAACCGTAACTGTTATACACTATGTTCTCACATGAACATCACTAAGACTAGTAATAGTTGAACACAGGTGTGACTCGGGTTTGAAGAGAAGAGACGAGAATTGGAGGAAAGAAGAGATGAAGAGGAAAGAGATTAGATGAGAAGAGACAAAAAAAGAAGAAAAGAGAAAGGAGGAAAAGAGAGAGGAGGAGAAAAGAAGACATGAGAAAAGAAGAGAATAACAGAGGAGAGAAGAGAGGGGAGGGGAAGAGAAGGGAAGAGAATAAAAAAGAACAGAAGAGAAAAGTAAGCGAAGAGAAGACATTATTATTCTTGAGATCATGGGTTATTCTGGGCTATATCTCTGGACTCCAAGGCCGCATGACGCCCCTGAATGAGACGCAGTTGCTGCGATGGAGAACACGTGATCTCAGAGGTTCTCATGTTCTCTTATCTTCAGTGCTGAAACCTGATACATGGGGTTCTGTTGATTCACAGTATGATTAAAGAGCTCAGTCTCGTTCTGATCATGGAGGAAATGAGGAGCAGCAGTTTCCTAGCGCTCCTCCTGCCCTGCCGACTCTAATCACACAGCGACAGCAGAGACCTTTCAGTGTGAGGCGAGTCAGAAATCGACAGAACTGCTGAATCACAGCCTCCGTCACTCCGACTTCAAATCTGCTCTTTGGCTCTCAGATGTGAGACGTGGCTCATTTTATTACAGCAGATACTCTGTTATAACAAGTAGAAAAGCAGAGTGATTGCACAGCTTAAGCAATTCCCTGGTTGCTATGGTTACTACGTGGTTGCTCTGGTGTTTCAGGTGGTTGTTATGGTATTCCAGGTGGATGCTAGGTGGTTGCTATGGTGTTTCAGGTGTTTGCAGTGGATGCAGGGGTGGTAGTAACCTAGTGGGTAAAACACTTGCCTGTGAACCTGATGACCACAAAGTTGCAGGTTCAAACCCCTACTTTCTACCATTGTGTCCTTGAGCAAGACCCTTAACCCTCAGCTGCTCCAGGGGGACTGTCCCTGTAACTAATTATTGTAAGTCACTCTGGATAAGGGCGTCTGCCAAATGCCCCTTTACCTTTACCTTTATGCTAGGGATGTTCCTGGGTGGTTTGTGTGGTATTCAAGGTGGTTACTAGGGTGCTGCTAGGTGGTTAGTGTAGTGTCCCAAGCAGTTACTAGGGTATTGCTAACGGTTGCTCTGCAAAAATCATACATCCAGTCAAAAACCCATTTACAAACACAGTATTCACTATTCACTAAACCATCTGGGTTTGGAACTGTGTTTTTGGACTGTTGTGACAAATTAGCAGACACAAGATTTGAAGGAAAAATAGATTAATTAAATATTAATAAGAGGAAGAGGAAGAAGAGAAAGAATGTCATGAGGCAACAGTAATACAGTCGACCCCCGAAATTTGCGGGGGTTACATTCCAAGAGCACCCGCAAACTTTGAAAAAACGTAAATTTGTGATGTAGTAAAAAAATGCCTATATATGCCTATTTTTATAGTCTAAATCCAAAATGTGCCCCCAAATATGCTCCCAAAACACTTTCATTTCATTTTAAACTCAGCTTAATACATTACCCTTAAAAAAAAAAGGTAAACCCATATGCGTACTGTACAGTGTACACTGAACTGCTGTCTCCCGCAGTGCTAGAATGTAAAATACCAATGTTACCCCTATATATACTGTACTTTAATTGATGCAAGCATTTTCTTTGGTATGCGCTGTCGTTTACACAGCTTTAATGAATGCTGGACTGTATCTGCCAGAGATGCGTCACAGGGCAGCAGCCAATATTTAGCTTTGTGTTCTCTCGAACAGAACTAAAATATTTATACAGTTATATTTTATATGGAAATTTAGCTGAATTTACGTGAATATTTATGTTACAAAAATAGTAAATTATATTTTTCTTAATAATTTAGCACTAAAATGCATGAAAAATTCTATATTGGTATGAAAAAAGCAAAAAAACATTGCGGAGGATATTTGCAGTTTCTGTGAATTTGCGGGGGTTTCTGTGAACAATTATTAGTTTGGTTCTAAGAAAAAATCCGTGAACGACTGAGGCCGCGAACTCTGAACCGTGACTTCGCGGGGGTCAACTGTATTCATATCACTAATTATGATGAATTGTAATAACATTTAGTAAAATATGCACATTTTTTGTCCAAAACTAAAATTCTTTATAAAAATTCTCAATAATAAAATTATCATCTGGACTCAACTATACTGTAAACAGATCCTCTAATGTTTTCAGAGGATTTTTAATAATAGTTTTAAAAAAGAATTGAATGAATCATGGTCAAGTCAAATCATGAGGCATGGAGTCGTTTCCTGAAGAGTCGATGGAGGAGTGAATCACTGTGAGGTCACAGGTTTACAGTTAACTGTTAATAAAGGGTTAATAAGTTCTCTGTGAAACACAAACTCAGTGCTGCAGCAGCTCCACTTTAAACTCAGCAAGCAGTCGGGGTTATCTCTCTCTCACACACACACACACACACACACACACACACACACACCCCACTGCTGACCGGGCCAGAGTGATGATAACAGTGAAGCACCATACAGAGGTCAGAAATACACACTCATCCTTAGTGATTCCACATCCAGCACTGTAATCGTCCGCACACACTTAAAGGGCTCATATCACAGGAAACGTGAATGTGAGGCAAATTGTTTTAAACATTTTTGTCTACAGGGTGAGGAGGAGGTGAACATTTTCATCTACAAGGTTGGGGTTGGTGGATGTAGTCGTCCACAGGAGGAGGGGAAAGGTAAATATATTTGTCTACATGGGGAGAGGTGGTGGTGAACATATTCGTCCACGGGGTTGGGGGGGTTACGAAATGGAGTAAATAATGCCTATAATTATTAGCAAGGGAAACGATTACTAGCGTTAATGTTTACTAATATTAATGTTTACTAATATTAATATCTTTAATGCTAACCTATACTAATGTTAATATCACTAACATTAATGATACTCATAGCATACTTATTATTATATTATTGATTGCTATATTGTTTAGATTTGGGATTAATTTGATCCTAAAAATGAATTGTATATAAAATCACAGAGAAGAATAACAGAAGTGTAACTGAAGGCGAGAAAAAGCAGCGGAAGCTGAAGATCAGGCAGGACCTGTTGCTGTAGCGACGGTCAGCTCCGTTTAATTGGAGGAAGCGGAGACAGCCATCCCACTGTTAATTACCCCTCTAATTTTCTCTTCCCTTTCTCTCTCTGTCTCTCACTCTCACTCTCGCTCTCACACGCTCCACAGCACACCTGATGCTCGAACATCCGTTCCCCCCCCCCCCTCTGGAACCCAAACTCTCACTCTGCAGTTCAGCAGCCTCCCTCAGGGAGAAATAAAATATAATGAAAATAATAAATACAGTACTGTGCAAAAGCCTTCAGCCCCCTCATTTCTTTATATTTTATAAAATGGGACAGAAGGCCAGTACAGTGATTTACTGCAACATGTTCAAACACATGTAAATGCATTATAAACACAAAGAGGGCGTGTTTAATTCTAACCAGCTTTAAAGTCAGTATTTGTTCTGAACACCGTTACGATCACCGTTCACAGCCTGAACTCTCTTAGACAAGCTTTCCTGTCACTTCTTTAAGTGTCTTCAGGAATAGTTCTCCAGGCTTCTTAAAGGTTCCAAAGCTCTTCTTTAGACTGCTTCAGTAATGTTGAGATCTGGGCTTTGGGGAGGCCGATCCATGACTGATAGTGTTCCATCGCGTTTTTCTTTCTGTCGAGGTGCTTTGACTGTATTGACAGTGTGTTTGGGATCGCTGAGGCTGAGAAATGAAGCTGCTGTAAAAAAAAAAATACATATTTATAAAAATATAACCACAAATGAAATTAATTTATGAATAGAGTATTGTAAGTGTAGTGTGCAGAACTGTGCTGGTTATGGGGTAAAGTTCTGCCTCGTGGTCCTGCTGAAGGTTCCTCAGCGGCCTGCAGTTCACAAAGTACAGAAATAGCCTTTAATGAAAAAAATTCCCAATTATCTCGAGACCCCAATCAAGCAAAAAAATTAATTAATTTGATCAGCAGCTGTTCCACCAGTTCCTTCCAGCACTGACAGCCTTGACTCCATCGGTGTCCTCTCCCTCCCCCATCACTTAGTATAACTGTCCTCTCTCTCTCTGGCTGGGTAGGGTGGTCCTTCCTCTCCCCGATCACTCAGTATAACTCTCCTTTCTCTCTCTGTATTGGGGTGGATATGGTGGTCCTCCCTCTTAATTTAGCATTTTTAGGTTGCGGTTGTCGTTAGCAACAGTTTAAAAGGAGCAAAAAGAGTGTGGAATTCCCCACTGGGAGCTGCGGGGCGGATTATGTTGCAGGCATGAGAGTAGTTTGTTAATAACAGACTGTCCCCCTTGCTGTCAGCTGCAGTGTTTATGCCCCAATAAAACCCACCTGTATCCTGACGTTCCTCTGATCAGCCTGTCTGGCTCAGACTAGTTCTGCCACAGCAGCGCGGGGAACCTCCCTCAGATTGATTATCTTCATTACAGTGGACAGTAAACCCTGCACAGACACTGCTGCGCTCCACACTCCAAAACAGAGGCCATTAAAACAGACGAGCTTCTCACCCAGCATTAAAAGTAAACACGCCTCATCATTCCAACACACACACACACACACACACACACACACTTTATTAGGTGTGAGTCAACCATACACAAAAACTTTCCTGCCCTCAATTGGCCAAGACATACTCAGTGTCTGAGGTTCACTTCTATAGCTTTAGCACTGGAGCTACGAGGCTAATGTCACTAAGAAGTAATGGAAGCCTGTAGCCCACAGTCAGAATTTAGCTACTGTGTTTAGTCCTGCTAATGTACATTAATCCACGTTTACAGATAACAGAGAGTTGCACAGTGTCAGAAACCACATACACTAGTCTATTACAGATTACTTAAAAGGCCCATTTCCTATATATATGACAACAGTATGACAACAGCTTCATTTGTTCAGCATCAACAATCCCAAACACACTGTTAATACAGTCAAAGCACCTCGAAAGAATGAAACACGATGGATCGCTATCAGTCACGGATCGGCCTCCCCAAAGCCCAGATCTCAACATTACTGAAGAAGTGAGGATCATCTGGACAGAGAACAGAACAAAAGACAGCCGAGCTCCAGAGAAGAGCTTTGGAACGTCCTTCAAGAAGCCTGGAGAACTATTCCTGAAGACACTTAAAGAAATGACGGGGAAGCTTGTCTAAGAGAGTTCAGGCTGTAAACGGTGGTCATAGCGGTGTTCAGAACAAACACTGACTTTAAAGCTGGTTAGAATTAAACACGCCCTCTTTGTGTTTATACTGTATTTACATGTGTTTGAACATGTTACAGTAAATCACTGTACCGACCTGCTGACTCATTTTTCAATAGAATATAAAGAAATGAGGGCGTCAAGACATACACAGGGGTCAAGACTTACACTTACACTGTACTGTATGTCAAGAATTTTTGTGACATCACAAAAACAGTTAGCTCAAAATGGTCTTTTTTTTCAGCTTAGTTTCCATATATGGACGGAATAGACAGTATTTTTTTAAGTGAAGAAAGTTTGGCTTTTTAGTGGTTTGGGCTCTTTAAAGTGAAAATAAAAGATTTGTCATTTGCATAAACCTCTTCAGCCTTGTGGCTCCAGTACTAAAACTAAAACCATGTTTTGGTTGATTGGCTACATTTGGGGTATGGTGGGGGAAACTGGAGGACATTTGCTGAACTGAGGTTTTAAAAAGAAAAGAGCTGGATCATCCTGATGTTCCCAGAACCCCCACAGTCAGATAGAAAGACAGAAACAGTGAGAAGCTGCAGTCGGTTCTGGGAACAGGTCTTAGCGGTCGGCTGGGGAGAGGAGTGGACGGAGAGATGCAGGATTAGAGGACAGGACAGCGTGAGGTGCTCTTCTCCTTTCAGGCAGCTGTAATGAGCTCTCAGCGGGACTGAACTGCAAAAAACACAAAATAGAACACAATGCAAGACTGAAAGCTTATAAAGATCTGAGGGGAAAAAGAGGACAAAGTCATGACAAAGTGAGAGAGAGAGAAAATGAGAGAGAGAGAGAGAGAGAGAGAGAGAGAGAGCGGGAGATCACTGGGTGGCATAACAATCAGTGAAGTAGTGATTCATTCTGTAGTGATTCAGTCTGTAGTGACTGATTCAGTCTGTAGTGATTCAGTCTGTAGTGATTCAGTCTGTGGTGACTCAGTCTGTAGTGATTCAGTCTGTGGTGACTCAGTCTGTAGTGATTCAGTCTGTGGTGACTCAGTATGCAGTGATTCAGTCTGCAATGATTTACTTTGTTACGCTTCAGTCTATAGTGATTCAGTCTGGAGTTGTTCATTCTGTATTAATAAAAATGTTAGTGATTCAGTCAGTCATGAGTCTGTGGTGATTCAGTAGGTAGTCAGGCTTTCAGAGTTGAAACAAATTAGTCACTTTAAGGCCCACTAGCAGACAAAAGGAATTTCAACAGGCTTCTGCAGACGAGAGGAAGCACAGTATCTCACTCCCTCTCCCTCTCTGCTGATGTCACTCTCCATCTCTTCCATCTTCCTCTCTGTCAATAACCCTCATTTTCCCATCAATTTCTCCTCCATTGTCCCATAATGCCTCTGAATGGGATGTGTGTGTGTGTGTGTGTGTGTGTGTGTGTGTGTTTGTGTATGTTTGTGTGTGTGTGTGTGTGAGTGGAAAATCCTTCTGCAGCTGCTCCCTTGTTGTTTGTGTTTGTCTCATTGCATGTAAACAGTACAAAAAAGAGAAAAATGGACTGTGTATGTGTGTTTGTGTGTGTGTGTGTGTGTGTGTGTATTTGTGTGTGTTTCTCAGTAAGTCTATCAACTCACGTGCTGCTTCACAGATGAGAACTGCTTTATGATGCTCTGTGTGTGTGTGTGTGTGTGTGTGTGTGTGTGTGTGTGTAAGACAGAGAGAAAGAGAGAGCGAACTCAAAAGAAGAGCTCTGGAGAAAAAGGAGGTTAGAGGTTGCAGGAGAAAAGAGGGGCGAGAGAGAGACGGAAGGAGAGAGAAAGAAAAAGAGGAGAGAGACAGAAGCAGAAGAGACAATGAGAGAGAGAGAGGGTGAGAGTCAAAGGGAGAGAGAGAGAGAGAGAGAGAGAGAGAGAGACAGAGAGAGTATTAGTTATATTGTTATAAATGAACATATAAAACTGAACTCTTTAATATTTGATGTCCAAACTGCTCTCCATGACTAATGACTAACAGCCTGAATTCATCAGACACTCTCTGCAGTGTGTCTGTGTGTGTGTGTGTGTGTGTGTGTGTGTGTGTGTGTGTGTGTGTGAACCTATGCTCTCATGTCCAGACTGATATTAAAGGGGAAATTGCACTAAAACTGTCTTATTTTCTCTGATTGTCACTGAGGAGCTGCAAGAACAAAATAGCAAGACGAGCTTCAGCTGATGGAAAAATCAGTTCATTTCTGTATTCTTTTCCCTCCCAGTGCTGCTTTCTGCTTAAAGGACCCATATAAAAGGCTGTGATCTACAGTGCTGTGCAAAAGTCTTGAACGCCTCCCCAGCTTTTTTCATATTTTTCTTCCAAAGATCCAGACTTTCGTGTATTTTTTTATTTTAGTCGTGAGGAACAGTTCTCCAGGCTTCCTGAAGGACTTTCAAAGACTCTCATTTTCAGTTCAGTCCCTGAACCTGACCAGT
>JBBPCZ010067440.1:0-12144 GCA_037974445.1 Brycinus macrolepidotus | reverse complement strand
GGGCTGAGATTAGAGGAAGCTCTTTCTCAGGAGCTGAGTTTAAGAAGTGGGAGAAAATGGTCCGAATCTCATACTGATGTTAAACTGAGCTCAGTTCTGTCCAGGAGAAACCGGCTGGACAGAGAAGGGTCTTATTCTGAATGTTCCTTTTCTCTGGGGAGCGTCTGAAGGGTAATTGGTCGTGTTTGTTGTTCTGATTTTCAGACATCGATGAGTGCAGTATAAACCGGGGCGGCTGTAAGTACGGCTGTGTGAACACACTGGGCAGCTACGACTGTACCTGCCCACCCGGACACAAACTGCTGTGGAACAAGAAAGACTGCATGGGTAAGTCTACACTCACCCCTAGTGGCCAATCCAGGTACTGCAGCAAAGTGGGAATCAGAATCAGAATCGAGTCAAAGTCAAAGTCAGAGTGAACTTTATGGTCATCTCACCATATCCAGTCTACAGAGAGACGAAATGGCCAAGCTCAGGTTCCACAGCGAACATATAGTGCAACAGATACAAGACATTTTGAAACAAACAAAAGAAGTATAAAATAAGGTGAGATTTAACCTGTCTTGAGTGTGTGGACAGCTCACTGTGCATTGTGTATAAATATAAGTAAAATAAAATGTGCAACGGTTGAAAAAATGTGCAAAACTATGACCAGTATAGCCAGAAAACGTTATCGCTCCTGGAGGAAATTACTTATGCTGTGACTGAACAGACTTACAGAGGCACAGAGACAAAAACAATATAAAATATAACATAGAGTCCAAAGAAAACTCTCCAGAAAATCCTCTGAAAATGCTCTGTACTGAATACATTATACTATATACACAAAATGCTGTGGTCAGTAAGAGAGGTAGACATAAATACTATAGATTAATACATGAATTACTGCTAAAGTAGTTTACTAGTAACACAAATAGTGGTTTGGTGTTGTTCTCTATACCGAGTCTGTTATTGTATGTAATAGTGACATAGGTAGTGATATTGGATATTATAATATTACTGCACACAATATGAAATTGTTCATCTGAGTAGCAGCAGGTTATTGCCCAGATTATTGTGTGTGCGCGTGTGTGTGTGTGTGTTATAGAGTCTGGTGGTGAAAAGGTTTAATCCTCATGTTCTGTTCAAATTTACTAACGTCCTTTATTCTTGGGGTCAATTTAAACCTCCAGAAAAATGGTTTATATCAGAATTGCTACCCAAGTTTATGTGTTTCAGGTCCTTTATGTTTCTTTGTTGACGACCTAAATAGAGCTTTAAATAAAACATACATGTAATAAAGTCCCCACAGTGCAGAAATATCAAAGTTCTGGTGGAAATGTATGTTTCCTTCCTCCGTGTCATGTGATCTGTCAGTGGTTCTCTCGCTCCTACAGGTCTGATTATGTTCAGTTATGGAACTAAAGCAGAGGAAAGATTTCTTTCTGGAGATTATAAAATTACATATTACAGCATTTTACTCTCAGTATTACCCAAAATGACCAAAACTAATGTGTGTAAAATGCTGGGATTTCTTATGTTTTATAAAACAGATAAAACAGCCTGGACTGAGATGGACCCCAAAGAACATAAACGTGTACAAAACACATCATCATGTTCATTTAGTTTTTACCCAGTTTGTTCCCATTCAATTAGGAAAATATGAAGAATATTGTCAGTTATTTGTTTAGAGACATTAAATGTTAAATGGGGTCTAAACGTAAAAGAAGTAAAAGAAGACTTTTAGTGACTGATGATGTGTAATAATAGACCTACGATGCCCTCTATAGGCCTAATGTACTTAAAGCTGAGGATCTTCCCTACTGATCACTTAACCTGAAGTGTGTTTTGTTGACCTCGTTGTTGTCGGAAATATTTATTTATTTGTTTGTTTGTTTGTTTGTTTGTGATCACAGAGGTGGTGAAGTGTCCTCCCAGTCTGGATCCTCCTAAAGCCACGCTGTCCTGCAGCAAAACAGGCCGGAAAGAGAGCTGCTCTCTCACCTGTGCGTCTAAAGCACACTACCTGGCAGGTACACGCTTCAGAAGCACCTTTCTGAGCCTTCGGGAGCAATAAGACAGCGCCGACAGGCAGATTTCACCACGGTTTCCAAACTTTAGCGTAATTCAGATGTTGTGATGTAAAAACAATCATTCAAGAGTGATCTGATGTGAAACTTTAAATTGTCTTATTTGTGGTGTTTATGATGCTCAGATTGTGATAAGTCTGAAGACAGAGTTTTCTTTAGGGACGATTTTGCCTCATAACGCCCTGCATGTATCCCTTCGCCAAGAATAGATTTTAAATATACATGTTTTAGGCCCAAAACCTTCTCAAAACTATCATAAATCAACATCTCGGACATCCTGGCACTGCATGTTGCTTTCAGTAGCATCAAACTCTGACGTCTGGTTCCATTCACCACCACTGTAAACAGTTCTCACTCAGTGATTTTCTCTAGAATGGAGCGTTTCACATCAAACCCACTCTGAAAACCTTCTGTTCACATCTTATCCTATTAGTTTATGCACAACATTTTAAAACGGAGCAGAATTCCCATTTAACTCAGCTCTAATTTGCATAATTTGAAGTTATATAACTGTGCTACACTAAGTATGTTGGATTATTGTATAATACATAAGTGAATTAAGTTCAATTCAATTCAATTCAATTCAATTTTATTTATATAGCGCTTTTTACAACCAAGTTGTCACAAAGCAGCTTTACAGAATACAGGTCCGAGGCCCTAGTGAGGAAGCCAAAGGCGAAGTTCAGTGTATTAAAGTCAACCAGTTGGGTTGAATCACTTCGAGTACATTTTAACGCTTTGACTGAAGAATAAGGAGACGTTTTCAGATTCAGGAAAGTTGTTAATATTCTGAGTATTCAGTTCAGTTTTCCGTTTGATTTTGCTGTGGGTTTATCAGGATATCAGAGCGCTGGGACTCACCACAGGGGCTTTGCTCTTTCTGCAGAGTCTGACAGCAGTTACTCGGTCAGCTGTGGGGTCCCTGTGCTACGAGGCAAAAGCCAAAGCCGCATGAACTCGAGCAGCAGCCAGAGCTGCACAGGTATCAGCTGAAAAATACGTTCACCACATTCTCCAGTTATACTGATCTTTACAAATCCTTACTCCATTTTTTGGGGGTTTTTGGGTTTTTTTTTTGGGGGGGTGGAGGGGTTTTGGGGCAGCTGGTGGCCTAGTGGTTAGGGAGTTTCCCCTGCAATCAGAAGGTCATGGGTTCGAATCCCAGGACTGCTAGTGGCACCACTGAGGTTCCCTTGAGCAAGGTACCGTCCCCACACACTGCTCCCCGGGCGCCACTCTTTGGTGGCAGCCCCCTGCTTCACTTGGTGAATGGGTTAAATAGAGAGAAAGAATTTCACACTGTGTGCTGTGGTGTGTTCACACATGACTATAAGGGGCCTAAAAAAAAAAACCTAACATATAAACTCAGGTAATGATACATACGAGCTTGACTCAGTCCCTTGGTGTAATTAGGGATGGGTTATATGGTTGTTTCATTGTCACTGTGATAAATTTCACGATATTATAATGTAATTTACATGTATACACAATGTATAATGTACGTTTTTTTGGGTAACAACGTACTGAAGGACAGAATTCATAAGGCTACGTGGTGCCTAGATAAGCCTTTTATTGTCATAAACCTTCATTAACATTTATAAAGGTTCATTCCAAAAAGCATCAGTCGACATAAAGGCTACTTTGGTCGGTCGATGATGGTAGGAGGTGGTTTCCCCCCAGAAAGTGTTAAGACAACTGAGCAAAATGGCTTTAAACAAGACTTTTGCACAGTACTGTACCTAAGCCTGTTATGACAAGTGACATAAACATACATTAACATTTATAAAGGCTTATTCCAGCAAGCATCAGTTAACATAAAGGCTACTTTAATCAGTTGAATGATGGTTGAAATGTTAAAAACACAGATGCTTGGTGGAATTAAACTTATAAATGTCTATATAGGTTTATGTCACTTGTCATAAAAGTCTTATGTAGCCTTATGGACTGTGAGCTACAGTGTTATGCATCTTTGCCATATATTTTCCACACCTAGGTGTAATGTGGTCAGTCCGTGTATTTGACTGTGTTTGATTAATATGGGTGTGTGTATGTAGAGGAAGCCAACGCTGTGTTTGTTTGTCTGTAGAGACTCTGGCTCCTCCAGTCAAGCAAACGGCCTCGTTCCGAATCAAAAACGCCAAGTGCCACCTGCACCCCAAACTCAGGGGACGAGCGGAGGACGGAGGCAGGCAGGTCGGACCCGGTAAGAGGTCACTGGCCCAGGGTTGTTAGTTTTCAAATGACCACTAGCTTTTTTCTAGTTTTTTATGTCAGTTTTAAGGCTGTATTAATAGTTTTTAGCTTTTATTTTTTGAAAAGCAAGAGTATATTGTAAAGAAAACATGACATAATCTGCCATGACAGCACATGACACATGCTATGACATGTTTATGTCGTTGTTATATCAGTATTATGTAGCAGAGTCCAAGAGAATTCATTAGGGTCTACAGTGAAGTCCTTTGACAATCCCTCTCTCTTGTAGCTGCATAACTTACAATACGTCTTACAGTAAATCGTTAATAACAGATGTGACAAATAAATGTCATTTCTTTTATTTTGACAAAAAATTTTGAGAGTTATAACCTCCTTCAATCAAATGACAGCAACTCTTGCCGAGTTATTTAATAGTTCAAACTAGCTAGTAGTAATGGCTGTCATCATTATGTTGGTTCCACAGGAAGGGACGCACAGACGTTCAGTTACTGTTTTGTTAAACATGTTAGGTGATGTAAAAACGAAAGAGCTGATTCTTGCTTAGGCTCACGGATACAGTTTCGAAAAAGATAACGCAGTCTTAAAAGATTCTTATTGCAACTAGATTGCATTTCTGCGACAAAATGCGAAGTGTGATTGTGTGGTTGCTATAAAACCAGTGTTTGGAGACACACAAACTGGTTTTATGGACAAAAAAAAGTTTTTGTTAAAATACATTTCTGCTCACAGTGGGCTATTGAACCAGCATCTCCTCTGACTCTCTTCATTCTTCGTTTTACTGTTGAACCGCAGAAGGGAGCATTAACTTGTCGTCTATTTCCAAGCTATTTGAAGCTGCACCGTTAAGGACGGCTGAAAACGGGTGGAGCGAACCGCTCTCACCTGAAAACGAGTGGGAAAAGTGCACATAGCCGGGCTGATTGTTTTTAATTAAACCACAACAAACAGTGACACACGTCTTTTTTTTAGAACTGACCTGAGCTTTAGTGTCTTGAAGTCTGTTTGTGAGTCTGCTGTGTGTTTAGCTCTGCAAGACTGATTTGTTGCTCCGCATTTTGTCGCTTTCCGGTCGCCGTAGCCTTAATGTCACAGACTCTCTCTCTGACAAACATTTTTAGGCAACTCAACCCTCCGCTCTCTCTCCCCATACATTACAGTCAAGTTTTTAAACAATCAATACTCAGCCCCTGATCAACCGATCAAAAATCTGAATACACCCGCACTACATCGGATAATAAAGGACGTTTTGGCATTGGAACCATGCCAATATTTCAAAAACTGTAGGAGGAGAAGAGACGCCACATTCCTGCCGTAAAATTGCTTCTGTAATCACGCTAACAAGCAAGTGGTAGAATCTGCAATGGGGTGGCGCTTCCTGAAAAGCCAGGTGCGGAACCAAACGGACGTTCTTCACTGCTTGGTTGCTGCCAGAGAGAGGGGGTAGACAGACACATGTAGAGACAGAACCAGGTCTTTGGCCTGAAGGTGAACAGACAGAGTCTTCCTGGTCAGGCTGGGAGGTGATGCTGATGAGTGATGATGGAGAAACCAAACCAAAAACAAGCATGGAGGAGAACACCCAGGCTCACCCTGGGGCAGCTGGTGGCCTAGTGGTTAGGGTGTTGCCCCTGCAATCAGAGGGTTGTTGGTTTGAATCCCAACACTGCTAGTGTCATCACTGAGGTACCCTTGAGCAAGGTACCGTCCCCACACGCTGCTCCCCGGGCGCCCCTCGTTGGTGGCAGCCCCCTGCTTCACTTGGTGAATGGGTTAAATGCTGAGAAAGAATTTCACACTGTGAGCTGTGCTGTGGTGTGTTCACGCGTGACTATAAAGGACCACTTTACTTTATTCCAGAGACCTATACATGACAATAGCTATAAGCAGCATGAGTGTGTCTGAGTGTGGAGAGAATCTCATAATGTGTTGATAATGACTGGCTGTTTGGGCTCCAGGTGGTCAGCTCTGCACCAACTGCCAGGTCACCTTCGTCAACCTAAAGTGCGACTCCTCCAAGAAGTCCCGAGGCCGGCGCACCCGTAACCCATCTGGGAAAGAGATCACGCGCATCACCCTGGAGCTGGAGGCCGAGGTCAAATCTGGGGATACCACCGGTGAGTGTGTATGGAGTAAACACACACTTTCCAAGTGGACGCTGGAGGTGCAGATACTTATTACAGTCGTGCATTACAGTCGAGCTGAATCGGAATCAGAATCAGAATTTGATTAATGATCCCGGAGGAAATTGCTTCTGTTATGACTGCACAGACTCACAGAGACACAGAAACAAGAACAATATAAAATATAGTATAAAGTCAAAATAAAGCTGTCCAGAAAATACAAATGCTGGGAGGTGGATATTGATACTATAGATAAATAAATAAAATTACTACTGTAGTTTACTAGTAACACAAATATTGGTTTGGAGTTATAGAGTCTGATGGGTGGGTGACAGGGGGAGGAGTTATAGAGTGTGATGGGTGTGTTACAGGGGGAGGAGTTATAGAGTCTGATGGGTGTGTGACAGGGGGAGGAGTTATAGAGTCTGATGGGTGGGTGAGAGGGGCACTCTGGTTTGATATGCATTAACACTATAAAGCCTCCCCTATACAAAAGTGTGTTGAAGTTATTTATACATGTTATTCATATTCATATATATCTGAAGGGAGCTGTGACCTGAGCTGTGTGAGGAAGCAGATGGAGCAGAAGATGAAGTCGTCTATCAAGGCACTGAAGAAGTCCATTAATCAGGAGAGGTTTCTGATCCGAGTGGCGGGGCTGGAGTACGAGGTGGCTCAGAAAGTGGCTCAGAAAGTGCCTCATGCTGCGGACAAGCACGAAAACTGTGGGCCGGGGAGAGAGAAAGACAGCGGCCGCTGTGGTAAGAGGATCACTGTGGGGCTACTGAGTGTGAGTGTGGACTACCGCTCAACAGTTCGGGATGACTTCATACTGTTTTTTGTTATTTTTACATGCAGTAATGACCTGTACTTTGTAGTTAAATATTATACACTAGACATCAGATTTAAAGGGCCCATGTCAAAGAAAAACTAATTTAGACTCACTTTTATTGGAACCACTTTACCAAGACTACCCTAATAAAGGGTTATAAACGATATAAAATTAGTTTATTAATGAGATCACTTACAAAGTACATTGCTAAGCAGAAATAACACAAATATCAGGGAAAACACTGACCTGTTGCCAAATTGTGAGCCCTGAATGCTTGTTTTAGTACTGCTAGTTAGCTAGCAAGCTGCTAACCTTCTCAATTAGCCAATTTGAGGCTCTTTCTTGACTGTGGGTGAAAAATGTGTTCAAACTGAGCCTGAAGGACACTGAAGTGAGGTAATGTGACAGGCTCAGTTAGCCAGCAGGTTTTCAGTTTTTCCTTTGATTCTCTGAGCTGTTTGTCTCCACGCCCAAACACGTAGCACCCCTGCACCCCCTGTTTTCATCTGTGCATTTCAGAAATAACCTTCAGTGAGCGCTGGAGCGCAATCACACTTCACATTTTCTCACGGAAATGCATTCTAGTTACATTTTTAAACAAATTGCCAGGAAGAAACGTAACCAGTTGTACCTGAATGTCTGTACGGGTACAGGCGCCAGGTTTGATATTTAATGATGGGGGAAACACTGGGCGAGTCATTGGCAGTGTGTAGTTCAGTAGTGTTCTTACTGTGTCACCCTGGTCCTCTCAGTCAGATGTTTGCCCGGTTCGTATTATCATGGTGAGATGGAGCGCTGTGTGCAGTGTCCTCCCGGAACCTACCAGGAGCGCGAGGGGCAGCTGGCCTGCGACCTTTGCCCTGGGGAAGATCGCGCTGGCCCGGCAGGGGCCCGGAACGTCACTTCCTGCTCAGGTAAGTGTGACTAACAGTTTTCTTTTGAGGATGATTCATTTTAAACATTTTTATTGCGTTTTCTTAATGTTCACAATGATTCACGCCACGACAAGCCAAAAGGACCCATGCTTTAAAGAAACACTAAGCTAAATACTCACTTTAAAAAGACTATTGAAAGAATTTTTTTTGGACCTTAAGATGATCTCTCACGATTCAATTCAATTTGATATGGTACGTGATACAGTTTGAAGGTACACTATGGAGTGCTTTATAACTTTTTTATTTTTGCATTTGGCAATAGCAAGGAATTTATATTTTGGAAAGCAAACTTTATTGAATGTTATTGGAATTGAAAAATAACTGATTCTAACATCTTGAAATTGATGCAGCTTCAGATCGATGCATTTTTACAGTCCTGGTGTTTAGGCTAAAGCTTTGGTCCACACTTGTGCTGTTGTCTGATTCCAGGCCAGTGTCTATCAGGCCATTATTCCCTCAGTGGCTTTAAGCCGTGCCAGTCCTGCCCTCGGGGCACGTACCAGCCGGACCCCGGCAGGACCTTCTGCTTCCCCTGTGGAGGGGGACTCGACACCAAGAAAGACGGAGCCAGCTCCTTCCATGACTGTGAGGTCAAAGGTCAGCCTTGACTTTTCTTTTGTTCCATTCTTATAACAGATTCAGCTTCAGCCAATCACACGTTAGCAAAAAACGGCACAGCCAATCATATAACGATACTGGATTAGGGAGGCGGGACTCGCAGTAGAGAAACAGAACTGTTATCCGTTTGTGTTCCAAACACCGAAAACAGTAGTTTTATTTGAATTTGACTCCAATTATTGAATTTGAAATTATTGCTAGGGACAGTTCAGTAGTGACTGGATAAGGGTACGGACGTGTCCATACTGTCCCTAAACAATTCTACGTCCTTGGTTTTAAAGTAGCTAGGAATCAAGATACCTAATTAGTCAGTTTGACCACTTAGGGTTTTAAAAGTTAAATGTTCATCGCATTATTAATAAGGCTGTTAATTTTCAGCTGAATTGTGATGACCCACGGACATTATGTTCACTGTGCCCTCACCATCTTGGGATCACTGTGGAATTCCAGAAGGAGGATTTAAGCGAGCTGACAGTTGTGTGTTAACGTGTTGTGTGAAGAGTTTCTGTGTGTGTTGCTGCAGTGTCGTGTGCGGCGGGACATTATTACAACACCTCAGTGCATCGCTGCATCCGCTGCCCGGTGGGAACCTACCAGTCCGAGCTGAAGCAGAACTACTGCATCTCCTGCCCTGGGAACACCACCACGGACTTCGACGGAGCCACCAGCGTCTCCCAGTGCAAGAGTGAGCAGCTCCTCTCCGCCTCACTGTCTCTGTCTTACTGTCTCACTGTCTTGCTGTCTCACTGTCTTACTGTCTCACAGTCTCACTGTCTTACTGTCTCACTGTCTCACAGTCTCACTGTCTTACTGTCTCACTATCTTACTGTCACACAGTCACACTGTCTTACTGTCTCACTGTCTCACTGTCACACAGTCTCACTGTCTTACTGTCTCACTGTCACACAGTCTCACTGTCTCACTGTCTCACTGCCTCACTGTCTTACTGTCTCACTGTCACACAGTCTCACTGTCACACAGTCTCACTGTCTCACAGTCTTACTGTCTCACTGTCTCTGTCTTACTGTCTCACTGTCTCTCTGTCTTACTGTCTCACTGCCTCACTGTCTTACTGTCTCACTGTCACACAGTCTCACTGTCTTACTGTCTCAGTGTCTTACTGTCTCACTGTCTCAGTGTCTTACTGTTTCACAGTCTCACTTACTGTCTCACAGTCTCAGTCTTACTGTCTCATTGTCTCACTGTCTTACTGTCACACAGTCTCACTGTCACACAGTCTCACTGTCACACAGTCTCACATTCTCACTGTCTCACTGTCTTACTGTCTCACTCTCACTGTCTTACTGTCTCACTGTCTCACTGTCTTACTGTCTCACAGTCTCACTGTCTTACTGTCTCACTCTCACTGCCTCACTGTCTCACTGCCTCACTGTCTTACTGTCTCACTGTCACACAGTCTCACTGTCTTACTGTCTCAGTGTCTTACTGTCTCAGTGTCTTACTGTTTCACAGTCTCACTTACTGTCTCACAGTCTCACAGTCTCAGTCTTACTGTCTCATTGTCTTACTGTCACACAGTCTCACTGTCACACAGTCTCCCTGTCTCACTGTCACACAGTCTCACAGTCTCACTGTCTCACTGTCTTACTGTCTCACTCTCACTGTCTTACTGTCTTACTGTCTCACTGTCTCACTGTCTTACTGTCTCACAGTCTCACTGTCTTACTGTCACACAGTCTCACTGTTTTGCTGTCTCACTGTTTTGCTGTCTCACTGTCTTGCTGTCTCACTGTCTTGCTGTCTCACTGTCTTGCTGTCTCACTGTCACACAGTCTCACTGTCTCACTGTCTCACTGTCTCACAGTCTCACTGTCTCACTGTCACACAGTCTCACTGTCACACAGTCTCACTGTCTTACTGTCTCACTGTCTCACTCTCACTGTCTTACTGTCTTACTGTCTCACTGTCTTACTCTCTCACAGTCTCACTGTCTTACTGTCTCACTGTCTTACTGTCACACAGTCTCACTGTCTTGCTGTCTCACTGTCTTGCTGTCTCACTGTCTTGCTGTCTCACTGTCACACAGTCTCACTGTCTCACTGTCTTACTGTCTCACTGTCTTACTGTCTCACTGTCTTACTGTCACACAGTCACACTGTCTTACTGTCTCAATAGTCCATATTTGTATCACATAAAACAAATGTGGTCTAAGATACATATTTAAACTTATTCTAATGTGACGCTTGCTGTGTGTAACCTCAGTTAATGAACAGAAAACCATTCAAAAATGAAGTAGCTTTAATATCCAGAATGAAAAATAGGTTTAATAATGACAATATTTTTGTCATTTAGGGCAGTTGAGCTGTGTCCAGCAGTAATATTATCTATAATATTAACCCATTTAATAGTATTTAAATCTGCTCTGTATAATTGAGTATTATAACAATAGTTTATTATTAATATGGCAATTTATTATTAATATATATCTGGGGGAGGGTATATTCAGATAGATATTCAGGGTATATTTTTCTTACGTCTAGTGAATTTATCCACTTTTTTATTCACAAATATGCCTTGAGTCTGTACCAATAAATCTGTAAGCATAAACGAAGAGCAAAACCAACAAGGGAAAAAAGCATCTGGACAAAAAAATGAATAAAATTAGTACTTTGTTGCAATTATAGCTTTGATTTGTCTTCAACAAAACGTAATTCACTTTTTGCTGCACTATGATTTCATTTCGGCCCGTTGCTCTTGGCAAACCTTCTCCAAGGTTCTGGGGGTCCCTCTGTTGCATCATGATACTCCCACCATGCTTTCTCCAAAAGAGGGCTGCATGTACTGTATGTAACGACGAAGTGGATACATGCACTGCAGCTGTCAAATAACAAAAGTGTCTGGATCCTTGCTTCTCCAGGGTTCTCTGCTGCAGATTGTTGTTCAGAAACTTCATTTATTTATTTATGTATTTGAACTGTATGCCGGGTCGTGTGAGGTCGCGTCCCTGAAAAGAATTCCTTCATTTAGCTGAATCTGTTTGGCAGAGTGACTGATGGGCTCCGCTGGGTTTGTGTCTGTCTGAACTGGTCTTAAATCTGTCTAATCTCCACAGCCGGGTCTGTTTACGCTCCCTCTTCCAAGTGAAACACAGATGATGGGGCGCTGGGAGTGCTGAGAGAGAAGCCTGGCGATGGCAGAACTAATTGAAAAATTCCTGTTTTGTCCAGCCAAATACAAACACGCTTGTTTTTCAGTGATTTACTGGCTCTTCTTCTAGACAAAATGTCAGTGTATGCGGTAACTGTATCTTTTGCATATGTGTGTGTGTGTGTGTGTGTGTGTGTGTGTGTGTGTGTGTGTGTGTGTGTGTGTGTGTGTGTGTGTATAAAAGCAGT
>JBBPCZ010067409.1:0-12144 GCA_037974445.1 Brycinus macrolepidotus | reverse complement strand
CCCCCCCTCCTCCCCCTCCTCCCCCTCCTCCCCATCCTCCCCATCCTCCCCATAGCTAATTAGCCAGGTGTGATCTATTTGAGAAGCAAGAGGGAAGCTCAGCAGGCCATCTGGGCATGTGGCCTTCCAGGTGTGCTTACCTTCACCTCACATCTATGGCGTGGTGTGAGTTGCTTTTTTTCCCCCCTTTTTAAAGAAACATCAATCATATCCCAAATCTCTTTAATTGAAATTCAACTGATCTTAATGTTGTAGAGTACTGGAAGATTGGAAAAGCTCCTGAGAAACCTGAGAGGTACATTATATATTCAGTAGTGAACACACATTGTGTATAATATCCACTGAAAAGCATTGAGACAATGACCTGAGATCACCATGCCCGATGCCAAGTGTCGGCTAGAGGGGTGTAAACCCAGAGGAAAGGAAAATTCAAGATAAGATCTCTTCTTTGTCCAACCTATTTTTCCTAGACATAACTGAGCCCAGTTTAACAACAATATGAGATGTTGACCATTTTCTCATAGTCAAATTTGGCTCCTGAGAAAGAGGCTTCCTCTAATCTCAGCCTGATCCCAGTTTAAGATCTTAAAATGCTCTTTCTTTTCTCTCATACTTATTTCTCAGATAATCAGATCTTCAGATAAACCGTAAGATCCAAAAGAAAACCTGGTTGTTTTATAAATGAGCCTGCAAAACATTTGAAATGTGTCTTAGTGATCAAATTGAAGTCTCAGCTACCAAAGTCAGACAGTTTTGAGATCTATAAAGTTGTTAAAGAGAAGAAAACTGAGAACCTGATGAGAACAGCGAAATAACTTCTGTCTTAAGTTGATTTTTACTTTTGCTTCTTATTTCTCCTAAAGGGGGGTTAAGAGAAACAAGTCGGACTTGAATACTCTCCAAATAAGACTGATTGATTTCTGAAGAGACCATGGGCGCCGGAAGCATTTTTAATGTGGGGTGGGGTGGGGTGGGGTGGGGGCGCGCGCGGAGTTGTCGAACTGCATTCTCTAGAGTGATGGAGCTCTAGCTAGTACCTTTGTGATGAGTTGGAGTGGTGCTTGCTATGCAGAACTACTGATCCAACATCATTACCCAACCTCACCAATGCTCTTGTGACTGAATGCAATCAAATCCTACCCTCACAAGCAATTCCCTGTTAATCCCACTGATTTCAGAAGAATCACTAAATGAGGAGTCTACATACCATTTTCCAGACAAGCCTATAGTCTTGGCTTAAATCACAGAGTCAATGGTGAATTTGCCTGGTAACTTCTTTTTAGTCTAGAATTAGGCTTAATCTTGGTCTGGGAAATTGGCCCATAGTGTATTTCACAAAGTGCATTTTGTCAGCAAACTGTGAACTGATACTTTAAAGTCTGTCCAAAAAGAGTGTCTTCTACTTCTATTATTAGACCGTTTACATTTGGCTCAACTAACTAACTGCAGTGTGAATTTCCCGCCACCCTGGTGAAACGTTCCCAGTTGTGCCCTTTTTGGGTTTGTCTGGGCGTAAATACACTATATGCACAAAAGTATTGGGACATCTGACCATTCCACCAACAGGGACTTCAATAACATCACATTCAAATACATAGACTTTATATAGGGTTGGTCCCTCTTTGCAGCTATAACAGCTTCCACTCTTCTTGGAAGCTTTTCCACAAGACTTTGGAGACTTTTTTCTGTGGGAATTTATGCCCATTCATTCTGTAGAGCATTTATGGGGTCAGGCACTGACGTTGGACGAGAAGGCCTGGCTCACGGTCTTCGTTCCAGTTCATCCCAAAAGTGTTGGACGGGTATGAGGTCAGGGCTCTGTGTGAGTCAGTGAACTTCTTCCACACTGAACTCATCCATGTCTTTATGGTTCTTGCTTTGGGCACTGGGGCACAGTCATGTTGGAATAGAAAAAGGTCTTCCCCAAACTTTGTCCACAAAGTTGGAAGCATGGCGTTGTCCAAAACGTCTTGGTATGCTGAAGCATTAAGGTTGTCCTTCACTGGGGCCATCTGAATTCAATAATTAAGAGGTGTCCCAATACATTTGTCCTTTTAGTGTATTTACGTTGGTTTTAAAGGCGGTAATTGCACCTCGTTTCCTCCAGATGTCGCCCGAGAGCCGCCTTTTTTTGAGCCGTTCGCAGTGGGCGTGTCCAAGTCGCGTTCGTTCGTGACGTCGTGACGTGTTTCCTTAGCAGCCTCTCCATACGGCTCGGAGAGGGTAGCGTCGGTGTTGTTTTGTTTTTGTTTTTAATTTTTTGCCGCGTTTTTGTTTACGTTTTTGCTTACTTGTTCGTTGACCCGCTGGCACGCCTCGGCATGTGTGCGGGGGTGCTGTGGGCGCCTCGGTTGCTGGGGGCGAACCTGCGTGCCGTCGCTAGGTCTCGTAGCGTAAGATGGAGCCGCCAAAGTTTCCCTGCTGTACAGTTAACACACACGCGCGTGTGTGAGAGAGAGTGTGTGAGGCTGCGATAGTGTGTGAGAGAGTTGTGAAGTGGCTGTAGAGCTACGAGGCAGCCTCGAACCTTGTCTCCAGCCTCTCTACGGCGCTCCAAGCTCGGCTCCGACTCGCGTCTCTCCTCTCCTGACTACCCGGCTTGCCCTCCACTCTGCTCGGACTCCAGGCTGTAGCCATGCCGCTGCGAGTGTAAGGGTCTTTCTGGTGGGGGTGTAGGGGGCGGTGGAGCCGCTCGCTCGCCCCTAAACGCGATTTGGGATCGCTGATCTCCCAGTATTCCCATTATTTGCCCCCAGGGACGTGCAGGAAACCACGGGCAGAGAAGGAAGCGAGTCGTTTGAGAGTGGTGAAGGTGGTGCTGCTGGTGCTGGTGTTGTTCTCCTCCAAAGGACTTAACTCATACTGGAGCAGACCGAGCCTTGTATTCACATCCTCAGAAGCTTCTGAGACACTTTCAGCACGGCTGGATGCGGTAAGGACGCTATTGTGCTCTCTTAAAAATAAGTGGAAACGGGCCAAATAAACTTGGAGCAACTTTTCAAGCTATGGTCTTTGTTCAACAATACATGGGCTGCTGGCCAGCTAGGCAAGCTCTGTAACTCAGACAACACAGCTGGTGATGGTAGTTTAGGACAGGCTGTGAAGTGCTTTAAGGGAGCCTTTTGACTGCTGAAGCCTGTTCAGACCACTTTGCTACCTCTAATATAACATTCCTAGTGGAAGCAGATCAGCCAGCGGTTGGGTGAGTTGATATAGTAGAAGCTTGTTTTTGTGTCTGTGTTTTGTGAGTTACATTACAAACAGAACACACAAGGTATACCAGATCCCATTTGTCTCCCTGCCAGGTGAGCTGGCTAGAAGGCTTTCATTTAATTTCCGCCCTTTAAAAGAATTGACTATGGGCAAACAACCTCTATAGGTATTCTGAAGTTATTCAGGCTAAAGGTTAGTCCTTTCTTCTAGTTATAAATGCTCGTTAATGATTGGCACTTTATTACAGCAGCTGTAGGTCTCACTGTACAACAAATTAACGCTACACTGTCAGCCTCTGTCTCTTTTTGTTCATTTTCCTTGTTCACAGCCAGTTTCTTTTACCATTTATATATGTAGTATAAAATAGATGAGATGATATCTCAGCATTCTAGCCTTAAGCTTCCCGATATTCAGGTTTGGACTAGACTGTGACTCACCAGGAGGGAGAGTATGTCTGGGAAGAGGAAAAAGGAGTCATTCACTCCTTGTTTTTAAGCAGGAAAATAAGCCTAGGGGACAGTTCTCAATCAGTTTTTTCAGAGATTGCCAGGGTTTTTCAGTTAAGGCTGAAGGGACCTGACTTGGTTTGTTGTGTGTTGTAATTGTATACAGGCTCTCTCTGGTGCCTAAAGCAGTGTAGGCAAACTCAGGTGATGTCACAGCAGTGGGTGTACTTTAAAATCAGTGTCAGCAGTGGCTTAAAAGCCTGTCGGGGAAGGTGTACACCTCTGTCTAGTTTCTGCTTCGGCCTTGCTTGAACAAAATATCATAAGTGAGTACTTTTTCCTTTATTTCTCCATTAAATGTTTGAGCAATACTCTGTAGTGCCTGTAGTGCCTCAGAGATGTGACTATTATGTTTTAAAACCAGCTTTTTAACTTTATGAAGGAGAAATTAATTGTTTTCAACAGTTTTTCCCATCTAGTGATTGATTTTTAGCTTGTTTGTATTGGGTGTCAGTAGAAGGCAGTGGTTGTGTTGGTGGGCAAAATATAGAGGAGACAACGGCTTTCCTGTCAGAGTGGCTGCTGTGTATTGATAATCTCGTGACTGTGAAGCATCGTGATTGGCGGTGGTGATAAACACACTCTGGCATGCTTTGGAAGGGGCTATTAGGCCTTGTCTTTGTGTGGCAGTTGATGTCTTTCCTCTTTTTATCGTTTGTCTCTCATTATGTAAGATCATTATTCTGCTGTTTAGGCCTAATCGCCTTCCATTGTGTTGCAGTGTCGCAGAGGCGATTCCAAATTATGATTTGGACTTTGGCTGTCCAAATTGTGAGTGACATTCAAATGCTTGAATGCATCACGTTCAATCATTTCTGTTAACCAGTTGCACTGCTTATACAATCAATGTGTAAACAAGCCAAAGATCTTTTGCCTGTGTGCCAGAGATACAGTGGTTTTTGTTGAATGTTGAGCAATCACTATCAGTTGTATTTAGTAATGTAGTGATTTTAATTCTAGAATTACACTTCAAGAACACTCCAATTCAAGACCCTGACGCTTTTAAGAATCGTCAGCCTGCTGATCACTGTTTGAAAAAAAAGTGCTTCATCATAAAACCAAAAAAAATGACATTGTTTGGGTGTAGTTGCGACTGGAGAACAATTCAGAATGAAAATAAATGGATAATGAAAATGCAACAGGTTGGCTAGCCAATTCATATGATGCATGTAGGCGATTTGGGAAAATTTGTCCGTTTAGTGAAGTTATTTCACTTGTGGTGTTGCGAGAACTTGGTTATGTGTTCTATAAACCATCTCAAATAAGGAAAACCAGACTAAACAAAGATTTGTTTTGGATTTACTTCCATATCATAGCCGCTGTCTAGATGAGCTGTAATCAAATCCGACTCCTCTGTCTCCATATCTGATGAGCAGCATGTCTGGACACTCTTTTGAGTGCTCTAAATCAATAAATATCAACAGCTCTTTTGGGAGAATGTTCAGAAATGTTCAAGTGATCTGCTGATACCATGTTTGTTGTGGGACTGGTTTCCAAGACGCAGATTAAGCTTAAGACTAAAGTAAGGGTTTGTCAGTGGCTTCTGAATCACCACTAACATTAGTTTAGTCCATGTTTAGTCTAAGTGTAATCCATGTCCACAAGATTGGACCTTAGTGTTTAATCACTGAGCCAGTAAATCAAGAATGTGAATTTTCACTGATGTTCTCTTTAATAAACTGATTTTAACTGAGTAATTGTGACTGCCTATTTCAGTTGTTCTCAAGACCTGATAAACTGTTCAGCAGTGTCTGCTTTGAATATGTAGGGAAATTTATAAATTGTTAAATATAACTGCTAATTTCAGTCTTACATTGCATTGATCTCAGTGATGGCAGTTGTTAATTTGTCAGTCATGCTTTAGTAGTTTGATGCAGGCTTAGGTGTAGGTTACAGGAAGGCAAAGTTTTGATTAGGAGGGGTAAATGTGGCAAAAATACGTTGATACTTCAAAAAATCTTTTCAATATACAATATGTCGCAATATACAGTTCTTATTTGACCACTGATTAATTGGACCAGACCAAAAAAAAAGAACCAGTGGTGCTGTAATTATTAAAGTATCAATAAGCTAAGTGCAAAAGATTATTTAACGTTTCACACTGTGGTGTACTAGCTCATATTAAACTTATCCAGCTGGGCTTATGGTTTCTTTGTAAAGAAACTAGAAGTTGGTGAGTGTTCATGGTTTTAATATCCACAATGTACTCAGTAACTGTTGACCATATTCGCATCTCTTCATGTGACACCTTTGTTTTTTGCACCACATTATGGAGAGGATCAATGAGTATCGTTAAGCAGTATCAATATTATTTGTGCAACCCTAACGAAAGCCATCTCTATTCATAAACCCTACCTCAATCCTGTGTTTGAAAAGCAGTGCTAAGTCACGAAGTAAAACTAATATAGTTTTAGTACAAATACTTAAAGTGCACTTAAGTCTAGAAGTGGAATACATGTACTCAATTACTGTCAAATCCTTATTTTCCTTCCTCTGGTGTCTTTACAAGTTCATAGACTTCGACAAGGACGTTTTTGAAGAGTGTATACGTGTGAAAGAGTGGTACAGCAGGTAGAATTTGTGCGATGGAGTAAATATTGCTGCAGTCTTATGTGACAGGAACGCCTCACTTTTTTTGTTCCTGGTAGTCCAGGAACAGAATTTGCAGATGCCAGGTTGGGTGGAGTTAGACAAATGAAGGCACTTTTCTATAGGCATACAGAAACAGCGCGGTACTTAAACCATACTGCGACAACATGGAACTTGCAGCACTCTTTGATTTTCCAGTGTATCTCAGCCTGGTAACGGTGTTTCTGACACATCAGTAGCCCAATTCTCTCCCCACAGTTTACAGCCGGTCGTCGTCCCAAAGCCGTGTCCGTGGAGTCAAACCAGCAGAAAGGTTTTCTGTCAGAGCTGCTTTTGGTCTTCTTTATTTACAGTTTTTTGGATTTTTTATTTTTTCTGTGCATTCTTTAGCCGTGTGATGAAAACCTAACCCAACTAACTTGTGAGTGATGTCCTGGTACACCTTTGTGTTTCTCACAGCGTTAAAGATAAATTTGTTAGCGTCATAGTGTCAAAACTCCCACAGAAATTTATCTTCAGCCCATACAGACAGTAGTGGTTGTACTTTGTCAGCTTCCCAGTTGTTAGTTTGTATCTCCATTGTAAACAACAGTGGCCTCTTAACATGTTGTGATGACATTTGGACCAATCAGAAGGCAGTGATGCAGTCGGCTCGGCTGCAACTCCACTTTTGGCCCTGCCGTTGAGCAGTATGGGTATGGCTTGGGTGGGGGTTGCTATTTGTTCGCGGTACGGTACGGTTCCTTATGCCAGTGGAAAAGTGACATTGCTGGCAAATTTTTGAGCCGTTCCAAATAACATTTTAAGGCTTTTTAATATTTGGTGTTTAGAGCAAATATCTGATTAGTATGATAGTTTTACGCTTCCATTCCTTTTCACAAAGAGAAAATGAAATGCTGAACGTTAATGTTCACTCGTTAAATAAGGAAACCAATGAGTCTGGTTGGATTTGTTTGACTGTAGAGCAGCGATGATACAGAAATAAGTTCAAGATCTCTTAATGTGTCGTTAAGCAAAGATTTTCATTGTCAGTTTAGCTGGCTTACCAAACAAAGAGCCAACTTTTAAATTAAAATTTTAATTATTTGAAAACACAGTCTCTTGGGCTAACTTAGGGACACATTTCACTACGTTACACTTGTATAACTAAATATGTGACAATGAATCTTGAATCTTGACCTGGTGGAATTTTCAGTTCCGCCTTAAATAGCGTGGCGGTCAGAGTGTAACATAGCGCCTTTTAAGGTGGAACAGAAAATAGAGGTTGTCAGGTGTATCTTGAAAATAAGAAGCCGACTCCAGTTTCATAAATTATGCTGCTGTTTATCTCCATCTCAGTAGCTGTACGAGTGACTGAGCACCTTCAGTCAAATGCTCAGTGTTGATCTGAAGCTAGACGTTGGCTGATGAGTGAGAGGGATGTCAGGTGCCTGAGCTGAGATGGTAGGCTATATATTTCCACATTTTATCGGGACAAACGCAAATAATAATGTAAATCAAGTACAAGAGTATGCTGACAAAATGTAGTTTGCGCTTCCCCTTTCTCGCTGGGGCAAAAATCCCAAAACTGTATCCCAAAATTTGAAAAGCGAACACCTAACCAACAAATATCTGAATATTGTATTGCAGTCCAGCATTACTATTTAAAGTACGAACTAAATTTAAACAAAAAAAATGAGACCGTAGTATTGTATATAGACCATAGACTGGTGTATTTTGAAACCGAAAGGCAATCCTACTGGATTTACAGCCGATAACTTGAAAGCTTCTTAATCTATTCTGGTGCATGTACCGACTTGCAGACTCACTCAATAGTTGTACACATTTTTGTCCCCACTGAAATGAAACATACTGGACACCACTGGCCCACACAAAAAGATTAAAGATTTAATTCCCGTCCAGGCAGGAAGTCCACTGCTTTACCAGTAACACCCTTTAGACAAGAAGCCTAGTGCTGCTTTCACCTACCACTGTAAGTCACTCTAAATGGGAGCCGCAAGAGAGTCTGCTCTGTACATTTAATGTAAATGTTAACAGTAATTGTAATGTCTTTTTAAGCTGTGGTGGCAAAGTAAATAAACCGTTTGAACCAGTACCGTGCTCACAGCACTTCGTTTATAGATTCCTGAGGTCCTGCTCAAACACACCTGGTTCAGCTCACCTGTTAATGGCCTCGTTTAGTGAGTGTGTTTGACTCAACTATCAAGCTGTGTTGAACACCAGCCCTCCAGGCCTAGAGTTTGGGTCCCTGTTATTGGACAGGGGTTCCCCAGTTGGTCCTGGAGTACCCTTTGTCCTACACATTTTAGTGTTTACACAACCACTTTGTCTCTAGAACGGCCATTAATTAACTGATTAGTTCGACCAGGTGTCGACCAGGTGTGTTTGCAGGTGTGGTTACCTTGGTAATATAGTAATAAATGGGCTGTGAAAAATATCTGTACTATAATGTTTTATTGTAATAGCTGTAGGAAACAGACATCCAAGTATATCTCAAAATGCTTTGTTTTTCAAGATAAGCTTACCTTTATGGTTTAATTGGCCTGAAATGTGAACAGGCTAAGAACATGATAGGTAACATGAGCGGCTGAGCAGGTTCAGTGGTCTGGGACCATTTCCCTGAGCGTGCTCAGATAACTGCAGTCATGTTTTGTATGCTGTAAAAGGGTGTTAACGCTCGACCTGTGAACAGACAGCAAGAGTTAAAACACTGGACTTGGAGGATAAACCTGTCTGAGAGCAGTCTTCTACACATTCTTTTGTTAGCTGCGACGTGGCGCAAGGAGTGAGTCAGCTGACTGCAGAGGAGGTGCCTTGCCTTTGTTTGTATGGGAAACTGTAGTTGAGAATAGAAAACCGCTATCACAACAAGAATTTGTCTTTGATTAAATAATTTTTCATTGTATTAAAAAAGTTACTTTTACTTCTTAACAGCACAAGATTCAAGTCTAGCTGTTCTACTTTTACGTGGCCTCATTCTGCTGAGAGTCCCTCCCTTCAGCACCCAGTGCTAAATTTACATCCCGAGTGTTTCTTTAAAGGTTTGAGTATTTTTGTCCATTAATATCTTTTAAAAATGAACTGTATGAGGATCTTTCATTTCAAGTCAAGATAAAGTGAACTTTGTCAGCTATGCACAGGTATCCAGTGAGCCGAGACGGTGTGGCTCCAGATTTCACAAAAAGATGTATGCAATAGACATTTATAAATAAACTATAAATATAAACTCTAGACCAGTGGTTAAAATGTGCAATTTAGTACAAGGGTAATTTTGTAACATCCAAAATTGTGCAAACGTTGCATCAGCAGTTTTTAACAAAGCAAGATTAAATTAGTACATGTCAAATTTGTAACTAAAAATTGCATTCACAAGATCCTGCTGGTGTGAGTTTCCTCTCTTTCAGTGATGTGCCCACCCACAAGCTATTTGTGTGCTAATAGCGCCCCCTTGTGGAGCATCTTCAGACTGCTGAACATGACTTTACAATGACTTCTGGAGTCACTGATTATCGTTCAAATCACTTTTTAAAAATCAAATTGCTTATAAATTATAGTGATTGCAATTTTTGAGGCTTAATTATGTTAGTGATATGGCAAGCCCTGACACGTATATTTAAGAACTTGTTTGCAAAGCTTACAGGAAAGAGTTTTCCAGAAGAATATAAAGTCACACAAAGTAAAATATTGAACCAAATCTTGAGCCCAGTCAGGCAAGGTGGTGCAAGAGGTGTTCTTGTGGAGTTGTGTTTTTTTTTCCATTTGGGCATAAGTCTGTTTTGTGATTGCATCCTTTGAAGCTGAGAAGAATGGACGTTTGAGGGGGAGAAAGATGATTTATCACTTTTGATCCTAAGGCCGCTTGTAACTCTGGATCGAATTTATTTATTTATTCATTTTCCCCTTTTTTGGCCGTAGAGGACCATGCATTATTGCTTGAGGTGTGAACTGTCAACCTGAGCAGAACTGCTTGTCCTGCCTGTAGCTATGGTTACTCACATTGCAGTTAATCTTCGCTGCTGATGCAATCAAAATGAATTCTGTTGTAATGCCAGCAAAGGTTTTCTAAATGGAAACTGTTAATCTTGACTTTTGTCGGGAAGTTTTTCTTCAGGCTTTGCGTTGGCTCGGCCTTTACCTCACGTTTCGCCTTAAGGAATTAAAAGTATTTATGTACGAAGCCAAATTAGTCCTCCTCTTGAATGAAACGATTTTCCAGCACATTGCCTGTGTGAGTTTAAGCTGTATTTATCTTTTTTTTCTGTTCATTAAACTATTCAGTCACCCTGCAGGCTAATGGCCCTCAAATGATTGTGCAGAGGAGATAGATGATCAAATTCAGTCAGACTACTTTAAGCTTTTGGAGCTGCAATTCATGTCCAGGTTTTCATTTTTGTGTCTGTGTGTTATAGGCACCAATTCCAGTTTTTGGCAGAGATACCTTGAACATGCTGACCTTTCTGCCAGTTATTTTTAAATTACATTTTAATTAACAAATTTTATTGGTCAGAAATTGTTCAGTGGTTTTGGGGTGTCTGTAACAGTCGTTGGGTTTTTAAATCAGCGAAAATGTCATTCTTTTTTGTGTATTTAGTTAACATTCCTCGGTAGTGCCCTGTTAAATGCACTAAAAGGAGCTGCAGATGCTGCATACATCTAACTTGAAAATCAATTGCTACTGCCTCAAGCCCTCAAGCCTCATAGGTAATTTATGGACTAGAATACACTCCTTGAGTAAGTGCATTGGTGTTTTGGATGACTCATTCCGGGCCATGCCATCTCTCTTCTCCCCAGTGACTTCAGACCTTTCTTAACAACTTCTCTGCTGGTATTGGACATTGTTGATAAAATTCAGTATCGCTATAACATTTCTCAAGTATGTTCCAGTGTCATGGTATCAAATTATTATTACATTAGCATTAATAAAGATAATGAACCTGTATTGCGTGTGTTGAATGCTGGTGCTCAATGGTAAAACAGTGACTTGCACACCTGACAAGACTTTATTGATTGGTCTGTTATTGTTTTGTTGTGTTTCTTTAAATTACACCAAATGCCTCATTACAGTGTAAACATTAATTAGCCCAAAAATGCAGCCTCAGAGTTCAACTCAGAATTTTCTAATTTCTACATAAGGGTGGAGAAGAAACAAAGGCATTCAGAGTGGTTTTATCTGAAAAGTTCATTGTAGAGAAATGAATTTTATCTGGAAGTAAAATGGAAAACATACATTTCTTTGTGGGGCTATTTAGCCTAACAATGTCATGTGTCTTCAGCTCCAATATCAATGTGTTCTTAAAAAAGGCTGAAACTTCATCATAAAACAGTATTTCAGCCAATAGCTGAAGGATTTGTAGCAATTTTGTGTAATAAAGTTCTGTGAAGGATCTTTTAGAGGCAGTAAATGCTTCAGACGCCGGGTTTCTATCATTACCACCAAAAGAATTTAGTTGGTGGAATTCCACGTTTAAAACCCTTTCAGTGTTCTCTTGTGCAATACTTATAGGTGTAGAACTGTAAAAATGCTACTTGGTTTAAAACTTATATGCGGGTGTATAAAAGTTTATATGGAGGTTCTTTGCACTTTGAAGAGATCAAATTTGCAGAAATGTTGCAAGAACACGTATAAGAGGTATGAAAGGTATATGAGAACAGAAGGTTAGGCCCTGTGCCAAAGAACCTTTCCTGGTTCCATTCCATCTTTATTTCCAACATGGAAACACACCATTTCACACCATAGAGAGCATTTTCTGTGGCTGCATCACAGCCTGGTACAGGAATTGCAATGTTTCGGACCGCAAGACCCTACAGAGGATTGTGAGGACAGCCGAGAAGATCA
>JBBPCZ010067399.1:0-12145 GCA_037974445.1 Brycinus macrolepidotus | reverse complement strand
CGAGGTTTCTTCCTCCAGCTGAGGGAGTTTTTCCTAGCCTCTGTCGCCTTTGGCTTACTCACTAGGGGCTCGGACCTGTATTCTGTAAAGCTGCTTTGTGACAATTTGGTTGTAAAAAGCGCCATATACATAAAAATGAATTGAATTGAATTTAGTCTGACAGGTGGCTCTCTGAGAATATAAACACTGTTACTTTATTACTGACCTGTGTGTGGGTGTGTGTGTGTGCAGTAAATGATGTGCGTAACTCCGCCCCTTGCGCTTTGAGCTACATGCTGTTCGACCCGTCTGACCCAGTAATGAAGCAGAACGTGGAATATTACAAGTTCTACAGAGAACAGTGGGGACTGACAGAGGACCACTTTATACCGCGACCTGTAAGAACACACACATATACACAAACATACAAACTCACACACACAATATACACACTTATTTTACTGACTTTTGTACACAGGCCTGAGATGGTCAACACCTTCTCCAGAAATGTGTGTGTGTGTGTTTGCAGGAGGCTCTGCATTATTATAACCAGACAGCAAAACTGAAAGAAATGCTGGAGTTTGCTCAGAATTACCTTCAACCGGATGATGAGGTAAAACAAACACACACTCAAACACATACACAAAAACACACACAAACACACACACAAGCAAAGGCACATACACATACATACACACACACCTCCCAATAACACCAGACCTCTCATCCCCCACGGCCCCGTCCCAGGGTGTGTGGAATGTTTCGGGAGTGTGTGATACTTGCAGTGTGAGCTGCCTGTGGTGAATTTTTAATAATGAGCATGTGTGTGTGTGTGCCTTTGCTTGTACGTATGTGTGTGTTCAGGATGTTGTTAGTCCAGAGGAAGCTGCAGTCGGACCCTTGTCTCCTCCTGATGAAGAGTTTGAGGGACCCGGCGATTATGAGGAGTCATTCCTGGCTGAGTGGTGGCAGGAACCCAAAACTAAAGGAGACATCGGAGAAGCAGAATAACACGCACACACACACGCACACACAATGAAAGAGCCCATGTTTAAACACACACTGATCTGTTCTTCAGAAGCGCGTGTGGTCCTACAGTGACTCGTGACGACACACAGATCCAGGGTGTGTTACACCCACAGACCCACAGAATGATTCCACACACTGGGCCGTTTCTGTGTGTGTGTTTGGATGTGTGTGTGTGTGTATGAGACCCTCAGATGGATGAAGAGAAAAGCTGTGGGACCTGTAGGATCAGCGATTCACTCTGACTGTGATTCACTGAAACAACAACTGTTGGCGCGTTTGTTCCAGAAGAACCAAAATTTATCTGAAAAGTAATCAAAACAAGTTAAAGCTCCAGACTGATCTCTGACTGTCCCAGACTGAACTCAGACTTTTCCAGACTGATCTCTGACCGTCCCAGACTAATATCCCACTGTCCCAGACTAGTCTCAAGACTGTCTAAGAATACCCAGGACTAATCGCTGACTGATGCAGATTGATCTCTGATGGTCCTAGGCTGCACTAAACTGATTTTCTACTGTTTTAGTGAGTTCTAGACTTATCTTTGGATGCCCTAGACCTCAGAAAGTCTCTGTCTGATCTCAGACTTTTCCACAATCCTGGACTGATCTCTGTTCCAGACTACTCACAGATTGTCCACAACTGATCTCTGACTGATGCAGACTTATCTCTAGAGTGTTTTTTACTGTTCTAGAGAGTCCTAGATTTATCTTTGGTTGACCTCTGAAAGTCCCAGTCTGATCTTAGACTCTTCCAGATGCTCCCAGATTGATCTCAGACTTTTCCAGACAGTCCCAGACTGATCTGTCACTGTTCCAGACTGATCCTTCACTGATCTTGGAGAGTTTTAACAGGCTCTGTATTGTTTTATATATTTATAGTCAGAGACTCTGAGCCGCCGTGTCGAGTTGTTTCTCTTCAGGTTTCTTTATTTGTTTAGTTGTTTTGTTGGAGATGGGGCGGGGCAGGGTGGGGTTTGGAAATTAAAGGAATAAAGATCCTTTGGTTTAAATGATGTTTCTCTCAGAGTTTATGACATCACAAACCTGAAATAATCCACACTTCAGAAACATCCTGCTCACCTTCCATAAACAAACTCACAGACCTGCTCATGTTCTATGTGTGTGAGAGAGTGTGTTTGTATGTGTTTGTGAAATCTCAGTATTAATTCAGATAAGTTTGACAATTTATTGAGTGATGTTGATTCAGTCTGATCTCAGTTCAGTCAGACTCACATGCACACATACAGAGTAAGCAGGAAATAAACCAGCATAAACAGAATAAAACGTTTAATAAGTTATTAAAATGATTTACACATAAACGCAGAAATGCCTCCCTGTATGAAGTTCGACTCTGGTCATTTCAGACTCGGAGCATTAAGAACTCTGGAATTAGGGATCTGAGATGTTCAGCTGTGTGTGAAACGTGTGACCACACATACACACACTGCAGAATTCTTACCAATTTTTTTCAGTTAAAACTAAAAAAATATTTTAAATTATTGTCTTATTTCCAATTAAATACTGAAATACTGATGAATCTTGAGTTTTTTCATCAGTGCTGTTACAGAAACAAAAGAGAACGGTGGTTTTGTTGGACTTCTTGAGTGAACAGTCAGTGTTTTTACAGTCATTATTTTTACAGTCAGTGGTTTTATGATCAGTAGTGTTACTGTCAGTGGTGTTATGGTCAGTCAGTGATGTTACTGTCAGTGGTGTTACAGTCAATAGTTTTACAGTCAGTGGTGTTACAGTCAGTGGTGTAATGGTTTGTCAGTGGTGTTACAGTCAGTCGTTTATGGTGTTACAAACACTGGTTTTATGGTCAGTGGTTTTATGGTCAGTGGTTTTACAGTCAGTGGTGTTATGGTCGGTGGTTATACAATCAGTCAGTGGGTTTACAGTCAGAGGTGTTATGGTCAGTGGTTTTACAGTCAGTGGTTCTACAGTCAGTGGTGTTATGGTCAGTGGTTACATAACCAGTCAGTTGTTTTACAGTCAGAGGTGTCATGGCCAGTGGTTATATGATCAGTCAGTGGTTTAACAATCTGTGGTTTTATAGTCAGTTGTTTTACAGTCAGTTATGTTATGGTCAGTGGTTTTACAGTCAGTGGTGCTATGGTCAGTGATTATACAATCAGTCAGTGGTTTTACAGTCAGTGGTGTAATGGTCAGTGGTTGTATGACCAGTCAGTTGTTTTACAGTCAGAGGTGTTATGGTCAGTGGTTATATGATCAGTCAGTGGTTTTACGGTCAGTAGTTTTACAATCTGTGGTTTTATAGTCAGTTGTTTTACAGTCAATGTTACAGTCAGTGGTGTTATGGTCAGCGGTTTAATGGTCAGTCAGTGGTGTTACGATCTGTGGTTTTAGGGTCAGTGGCTTCACAGTTAGAGGTTTTATGGTCAGTGGTTATACAGTCAGTGGTTTTATGGTGAGTGATTTTACGGTCAGTGGTGTTATGATCTGTGGTTTAATGGTCAGTCAGTGGTTTTACGTTCAGTAATGTTATGGTCAGTGGTTTAGTGGTCAGTCAGTGGTTTTACGTTCAGTGGTTTTATGGTCAGTGGTGTTACGGTCTCACTTTACAATCAGTGGTATAGTCAGTAGTTTTACAGTAAGTGGTTTTATGGTCAGTAGTGTTACGGTCAGTGGTTTTACGGTCAGTGGTTTTATGGTAAGTCGTGTAATGCTCAGTGGTTTAACGGTCAATGGTTTTACGGTCAGTGGTATTACAGTTAGTCATTTCATGGTCAGTGATTTTACAGTCAGTGGTCTTAAGGTCAGTGGTTTTACAGTTAGTGGTTTTATGGTCAGTGGTTATACGGTCAGAGGATGTATGGTCAGTAGTTTTACAGTCAGTGGGTTTATGGTCAGTTGGCACCACCGAGCGACGGCATGGCCAGGAAGAGCTTTTTCCACAGAAAACCGAAATTAAAGGTTCAAGTTTAAATCTGACCTGCATTGTCAGATCTAAGGTCACCTTTAACACACACACACACTCACACACACACACACACACACAGGCTGTAGGGCCTCCATTACACAACAGAAGCAATTCTGAGGATAAATCACTTCAGTGAGAATTTCTGCAGAAATATGCTAGAGTGAGAAAGATACAGAGAGAAAGAGAGAAAGAAGGAGAGAGAGAGAGAGAGAGAGGCAGGGCTGGTTGTGGCAGGTCTGAATGAAGTGATACATTTTTTTTAATTCATCCAGAAAACAAATGAAATAAACACTGTTATTTTAGTCTCCAACACACACACACACATGCAGTAAAAGTTTAAAGTGTGGAATGTTTGTGTTCATGCAGTAACGTCTGAGCGAGGACAGGAGGAATCTCAGCTCTGGACGTCCAGTCAGGAATAGAAAAGGGATGAAAGAAATCGGACTATAAACTCAAGTCCTGCTGTTAAAATCATCTCGCCTTTCTCTTCTGCCACAATTCAGTTCTGCTACAAGGTGTGTGTGTGTGTGCAGGCGGAGGGGAGGGGGCAGTTGGCATGAAAACATCCAGGTTCCTCTAAATACACAACCAGAACCATCAGGACCATCAGGACCACCAGGATCACCGGGACCATCAGGAACACCAGGACAACCAGAAGCATCAGAACATTCTGGACCATCAGGAAAGTCCTCAAAGAGGTGCTAAAAACTTCCTCCAGTCCACAGTGGCTAATTTTCTTCTGGTCATTGCTCTGGATAGGTTGATGTACTGCACTCACTTTTATTTCTGAGTGTCAGTTTTAGCAAACAACTTTAATCTCCAGGCTAAAATCACACACACACACACACACATATTCTGAGGCTGGTCCATTGCTGAGCACTATCATCTGTTGGTGAGACAGGCGAGTCGCTGCTCGTGATTGGCTGGAATGTAGTGTTGGATATCCTGCTGGTGAAGATCTGAGATCTGAGCAGATCCAGAGTGAGGAGCAGATCCAGAGGATGGAGTGGAAGACTTGCACTTGGACGTGGAGAGGACACACACATACACACACACACACACACACATACACACAAAGGTTGTAAACTATCCTCCTCCAGACCTGCAGAGGAAAAGGGCACATTATTTACAAACAGGTTCTGGAATAAAAATCAATCATCTTCAATCATCTGTCACCTTCAGACTTTCCACCTTACATCACGTTACACTTTACACTTTACTGTGTAAACACAGCTTTTAGAAATACTTTTAAAACTTAGTGACCCCACAAAATCCACAAAAACTAAAATCAGAGAATCAGACCTTAAATACACACCTCACTCAGCTGAGGACAATAATAATAATAGCAACAACAACAAAGAACACAACTACTGCTATTACCAATAATAATAGTAATAAGTGAATGGAATATCAGGCTGGCTGTTCTGCTGGTTTAATGTCAGACTGTAAATTTTAATGGTACCAGTTGTTTATTAAAATTAAATCTTTTTAAACTGCATACTCAGCAGTATGAAATGAACGACTATGTTTATTTCAGCCACCACCGCTATTATTAATGACAGTAATTCTCCTGAAATAAACTCTATTTAAAGTGAATTTAACAAAACTAATCAGGGAAATCAATCCGCCCTGACAGTCACGGAAACACGTTTGATGATCTGGATTCAGAGGCAGATCTTGAGGTGTGACGCAGTGAACGGATCCTACCTTCCTCTTCGGATGTTCCTACATTGACAGATGATCAGGAGACAGACGAGCAGAATACAGAGAGAAACATCAGAAATAAACCTTAACACTTCCAAAAACACTCAAACATCCAAACACCATTCCCAACACACATTTACCCCAAAACCTCAGTGAAGATCACCAGGTGTCCCTGTCCTATCTGAGGAGCTCAGGAGAACCTGGAATTACAGGGAGGCCAGCTGTACTAGACCACTAAAGCTGGAGTTTGGTGGATTCAGGTTCCAGTTTCTGGAATAATTTCAGGAGTATTTCCACACCATTTAAATGTATGTGAAGATCACCTGGACTACTGAGAATTTCAGTGGTTTATCCCTAAATGAATCCCTGAGACTAGGCTTAACCCATGGAGTGTACTATAGTATAGCATAGAAGAGTATTTTGTAATATAGTAGTGTACAGTGTATAGTACTGTCGTGTAGTATAGTGTAGCATAGTGTATAGTGTAGTGTAGTATTAGTATTAGTATTTAGTTTAGTTTAGTTTAGTATACTATAGTGGAGGGAAGTGTAGTATAGTATAATGCAGTACAGTATACTTTCACATAATATAATGAAATACAGTGTAGTGTAGTGTATTATGCTGTGCAGTATAGTGTAGTGTAGAACATTGTAGCACAGTGTAATGTAGTGTAGTGCACTTTAGTATAATGTAGTATAGTGTAGTGTATAGTGCAGTGTAGTATAATGTAGTAAAGTGCAGTGTAGTATAGTGTAGTGTACAACATTGTAGTATAGTGTAGTGTAGTATGATGTAGTATAGTGTAGTATAGTGTAGTGTAGCTTAATATTATGTAGTATAGTGGAGTGTATAGTGGAGTGCAGTATAGTATAGCATAGTGTGGCATAATGTAGTAAAGTGCAGTGTAAGGTAGTGTAGTATACTATAGCATAGTGTAGTGTAGGGTAGTGTAAAATAGTCCAATGCAGTATAGTATAGTGTCGTATAATACAATGAATTAGAGTGTAGTGTTGTGTACTATAGTGTATTGTAGTGTTGTGTACTATAGTGTAGTGTAGAACATTGTAGTGCAGTGTAATGTAGTGTAGTGCAGTTTAGTATAATGTAGTATAGTGTAGCATAGTATGTTACAGTATAGTATAGTGTATAGTGTAGTGTAGTATATTGTAATATAATGCAGTGTAGTATAGTGTAGTGTAATGTTGTGTAGTTTAGTATACAACAGTATAGTGTTGTGTAGGGTAGTGTAGTATAGTATAATGCAGTATAGTATAATGTAGTACAATATGATGAAGTACAGTGTAGAGCAGTGTACTATAGTGTATTGTAGCGTTGTGTAGTATAGTGTAATGTAGAACACTGTAGTATAGAGTAGTGTATAGTATAGTGTAGTGTAATGCGTACTGAAGTATAGCGTAGTGTAGTATAATGTAACATAGTGCAGCGTAGGATAGCGTAGTGTTGTTTAGTATACTATAGTATAGTTTAGTGTAGGGTAGTGTAGTATAGTATAATGCAGTATAGTACAATGAAGTATAATATCCCAAATCCCTAAACCCTAATCCCTAACCCCTAAACCCTAATCCCTAACCCCTAAACCCAAATCCCTAACTCCTATCCCTAACCTATAAACCTGGGGATTAGGGCGTTGCTCCTGCGATCAGAAGGTCGTGGGTTCGAATCCCAGGACTGCTAGTAGCACCTCTGAGGTACCCTTGAGCAAGGTACTGTCCCCACACACTGCTCTCCTGGCGCTGTGTTCCTGGCTGCCCGCTGCTTCACTTGGGTGAATGGGTTAAATGCAGAGAAGAATTTCATGATCCTGTTTACACTGTGTGCTGTGGTGTGTTCACGTATGACAAATGGACACTTTACACTTTTTTAAACCCAAACCCCTCAACCCTAATCTCTAACCCCTAACTGCTAACCGCAACCCCCAAACTCTAACCCCTAAACCCTAATGTCTAACCCTAACCCCTAACCCCTAACCCCTAACCCCTAACCCTAACCACAAACCCTTAACCCTAACCCCTAATCCCTAATTCCTAATCCCTAACCCCTAACCCCTAATCTCTAAACCCTAATCCCTAACTCCTAACTGCTAACCACTAACCCCAATCCTTAATTTCTAACCCCTAAACCTTAATCTCTAACCCCTAACCCCAACCCTAATCCCTAAACCCTAATCCCTAATCCCTAATCCCTGATCCCTGACCCCTAAACCCTAATCCCTAACCCCTAACCCCTAATCCTTAAACCCCAATCACTAACCCTTAAGGCCGAGAAGGCAGGGGAGGCAGTGGAGGCGGTGGAGGCGGTAAAGGCAGTGGAGGCAGTAGAGGCAGGGGAGGCAGTGGAGGCAGTAGAGGCAGGGGAGGCAGTGGAGGCAGAAGAAGCATGCTTCAGGACAGGAGCAGGCAGGCATGCAGAGATTCACAGAAAAATGAAGAACAGCAGTGCTAAAGACAGAAACCCAATCCAAACCCCACCTCGTCTCCAACCCTCATCCTGTTAGCTTCGTTCCACCTCTGTCTTCACCCCCATCCCCCCTCATCCTTTTAGCTTCATTCCTATCCCTCGTCGCCCCCTCTCGCTCCATCCCTCGCCCCCCTAATCTCACCTTTCGTCCCACTTGTTTCATCCTCATCCCCTCGTCCTCATAGCCTCATCCTCATCCCCACTCCTCATCCCCACTCCTCATCACCACTCCTCATCCCCACTCCCTTGACCCCATCCCTCATCCTTTTAGGCTCTAGCCTTGTCCACTTAGCCTCATCCCTATTCCTCGTCCTCTTAGCCTTGTCTACCTCTTCCTCTTGGCCTCATCCGCTTAGCCTCAACTGCACTTTGTCCCCACCCCCTCGCTCCATCCCTCACCCTCCTAACCTCATCCCCATTCCTCACCTCCACCCCCTCATCCCCTTGTCCCCATCCCTCGTCCTCCTAGCCTCATCCCCATCCCTCATCTCCACCCCCCATCCCCTTGTCCCCACCCCTCATCCCCATCCCTCATCCCCACCCCCTTGTCCTCATCCCTCGTTCTCTTAGCCTCTAGCCTTGTTCACTTAGCCTCATCCCCATTCCTCGTCCTCTTAGCCTTGTCTACCTCTTCCTCTTAGTCTCATCCTCTTAGCCTCAACTGCACTTTGTCCCCAACCCTTGTCCTCACCCCTCAACAACACCCCTCGTCCCTATCCCACATTCTCACCCCCTTGTCCCTACCCCTCATCCTCGTCCCCATCCCCTTGTCCCCACCCCTTGTCCTCTCGCCCTTGTCCTCATCTCCATCCTTTCATCCTTGTTCCCTCGTCTTCATCCCCACAAAGGCCTGCTGTTCATCTCCATGTTGTTTTGATATTTTATCTCTCAGTTTTTTCTCTTAATCAGGAAGCGGGGAGAAGGAGGCGGTCAGCTGGGTCATTTGCATTAAGCTCAACCATCATGATGGACACAGAGGAGTCGAAGATACTATCCATACAGGACACTGCCATCCACAGCAACCATGAGGACGTGTTCACAGTGCAAGACATCCAGTGAGTTTTCAGTAAGTGAACTTTGAAAATCATTTTGGAGGGAGTGTGTGTGTGTGTGTGTGTGTGTGTGTGTGTATGTGCGTGTGTGTGTGTGTGTGCGTGCACCTGTGTAATGAAGTGTATAAAGAATTAAGGACTATAATCGTGAAGAATGCCTGAGGAACTGTTTCAGAAAGTTTTATATAAAAAAATACAGTTTTAAATGAATTCTGGATTTGAATTTCAGGTCTTGGTGGAGTCCAGAGAGAGCGGAGTGTTGTACACTTTTACATCAGGAACCACAGAGGAGAAGAAGTGATGAAGTTCTGATCACAAGTTTGATCCTGAATCCTGATCCAGGTGTGAAACAGTGAGGTTTTATTTCATCCGGTTGCCCTCAGAGTTGGGGTAAATTAGCATTAGCGTGCAGGCTGACTCTGTCGGGTCTGAGCGGGTGAAGATTACCCGCATTAGCACTGGCCTCTGTGTTTGTGTGTGTGTGTGTGTGTGGTCCACAGAGAGGAAATGCAGAGCTGATACCGGGTGTTTCCGAGGTGAGTTACCCTTAGGTCAGGGGTCAGAGAAGAACTGCAGGCAGTGGACGGAGCCAGCGGTTGTATGTGGTCATGCGGTGAGCGGCAGGGTGAGGAACTCTGAGGGACATGAGCAGTACAGAAACATGCCAGGAATCTTACTTAAATCCCCAGCCTGTGCCCCCCAGGACTATCGCAGCCAGCAGAATCGCCCCCGCAATTGAGCCTATAATTATATTGGTACCACTGGGACCTGTTGGGGGGGCGGACAAAACACAACAGCACCACCAAACACAAATAAGAAAACAGTAAACACCACACACCAACCACCACTGATCATCACCACTGTGAGGGAGGGGGGGGGCACGACAGTTAGAGTGAAGTGAAGTTTCTTTACGTTTCAGTTTGTCTTTGTCTGCGGGGGTGCGGGGGGGGGCCAAGGGGTCAGGGAGGCTTTAAGAGCCACTGAGCTCAGAGCACTGCAAGAGAACAAGGACACACTCTGAGAACAGGCCACACACACACAAACACATATAGAACTCCTCTACAGACCTACACACAAACACACACATACACATATACACACACACACACAGACACAGAAAAGACAAACATATATATAGTGCTCCTCTACAGACCAACACACATACACGCACACGCACACGCACACACACAGACAGACACACACACAAACACGGCCTAATACAAAACACCCAAACAAAGGAATGAAGGACACATACTGTATTTCATACTGAACAATATCCCACTATACATATATGTGCAGAACACAGCGTGTGTGTGTGTATTTGCAGATAGACCTTTCTTGTCGGGTCCGGGTGGAGGTGTGGGATCAGGAATCGGATCAAACACACTGCAGTCCTTCCCAGTGTAATCCGGCTCGCAGATACACTTCACCTCATTACTGCAGGTCTGCAGGTCAGAAGGAGAGGAGATGTTTGAAACAGAACCCCATAAGATTGCACTACTCACACACTCCTCAGGACCCTGGTGGAGAACTACAGCATCAATATTTCTTCTGTGTTCCATTTCACTCCTGAAAGTTGTGGGTCGTCTCACAGGTTTCAGATCATCTTATCCAGAGAAACTGATCTAAACATGCAGAAACTGAGAATCTCACTAGTGTAGTGTGTGTATGTGGTGTGTGTGTGTTGGATGTGTGTCTAGGTGGAGAATCAGAACCTAGTCTTGATGGGCAGTGGTATTTCCCACTACACTACACTCACCACTCCCATTTCAAACTTCTGGAGGACTGAAAGAGAATCCTTTTGAGGTGGTTTAAACACTTCAATGCTGGTAGCCTAGTGATTAGGGAGTTCGCCCTGCGATCAGGAAGTCGTGGGTTTGAATCCCAAGAGTGCTAAGCACCTCTGAGGTACCCTTGAGCAAGGTACTGTCCTCACACAGTGCTCCCCAGGCACTGTGTTCCTGGCTGCCTGCTGCTTCACTTGGTGAATGGGTTAAATGCAGATGAAGAATTTCGTGCTGTTCACACTGTGTGCTGTGGTGTGTTCACGTATGACAGAATGGTCACTTTCACTTCTACTCATCCTGGAGACCACATCATCCTGGAATAACCACCTGAACAGCCATCTGCACTAGTGGAAATTCCAGCAGCATTCCTTATGAACTGCTGAAGCACTCAAGGTGCTTCTTTACAAGAACCCTCCACCAAGTAATCAACATCTGAACTAACAAAAGCATCCCAGACAGTGTCCTGTATAGATAAGACAGGCTGATCCACATCACAGAGGCAACACTTGAATGATGGCTGTGAAGGTGAACGCTGCTGAGAACCTGAGACTCTGCCTTCAGATCAGCCCTGAGAACAGTAAGAGGCCAAAATGTCCTACCATCAGAGTAGCAAAGTGAGAAAATGCTCAGAAAATCCATGACCACTACCAGGACACTGGAATCCAACATATCACCAACTACATCAAGAGCAGAAGTGGACAGTACAACGGTAAGAGCAGCAAAAAACAATAGAATAACAATAGAATGCTGTTCATAGACTTCAGTTCAGCTTCAACACCATGATTCCTCAGCATCTGATTGTGAAACTGAGACTGCCGGGCCTAAACACCTCCCTCTGGGAGACCTCAGTCAGTCAAGATCAGAAGCAACATCTCCTGAGTATGTTGTCCTGTCCGCTTGTGTAGTCTTGTGGTGTTTCTGGTCTTGTTCTTGTTCCTATGTTGGACTAAAATAACTGGCTGAAATGACAGTAAACATTTACTTGACTTAAGCCATACTAAGTGATGGGGAGAGGGAGGACCACCCTACCCATCTGGAGGGAGAGAGAACAGTTATAGTGAGTGATGGGGAGAGGGAGGACCACCCTGCCCACCCGTACGTTTACGTTTACGGCATTTGGCAGACGCTCTTATCCAGAGCGACGTACATCAGTGCTTTAGTAATCCACATCTG
>JBBPCZ010067378.1:0-12145 GCA_037974445.1 Brycinus macrolepidotus | reverse complement strand
TCTTCCTGTTTATATACCCCGTGACGCGCGTCATCTCCGGAATCCCGTGCGCGTCACACGACTGGTGTGCGTGACACCATGTGATTATCACTACTTATGTCAGTATTACTTATATACTACTGATCTCTATTACGTGCAGTAATGTACTCCTAACTCCTATCTGTGTCATTAGAAATTCACTTAACTGTAAATTATTTATCTGTAGTATATGCACATTTGTGTATATAGTGTAGTGTATTTCATATTGAGGTTGTTCTGCAGATTTTTGATTGGATTTATTAGACTATATATTTTATATTGTTCTTGTCTTTGTGTCTCTGTGTGTCTTTGCAGTCATTACATAAGCAGTTTCTTCCAGGATCAATAAAGTTTTCTGATTCTGATTCTCATTCATTACTGTTGACAAAAACCCACCGGTTTAACCTGCAATAAAGAAAATAGCTCTTTTGACTATATGTGCACCTCTGTTATGTTCAACCTGACCTTAAGCTTCCTGTGGATTGGCCGAAATTTCCATACCCCATTTGGGGGTGCGGGATTTCCAGTGTCTTTAATTTCATTTTCAGTTTTCATTCAAACCTCAGGTTCTTTCAATGGCTATTAAATTTGAAATGATTATTGCATACATCTGTCCGATTCTACACAGCTGAGGATACCAATCTTTTTCATTGTCATAACACTCCTCTGCTATGGTTATTGCACATATGGCAAATAAAACTGGAAACTTGAAATCGGCTGTGGTGTGTAATCAGAATTCAACAGCAGCACTCAGGAAAAGAAAATGCAAACAGCTATTCATATCATAAGATGCATTGTTTTATTCAACTACATTTGGGATCTAAGCTTACATACCCAAACGGAAGGAATCTTGCTCAAAATCTGTTTCCAAATATTTAAGAAAAATTCTACCAATTTTAAGAAAAATTCTACCAAAATCGCTGCCTAATTGAGAGGAATAGTTTTCATGTTAAAAGGTCTGTGAGGTTTGTGCCTATGTTAACAACTGTCTAAATAACAGGCTGTCTTATTCCTGGTAGTGTTTAGAGCATTGTGAGTTTGTTGTCTAAGAATCTAAGAATATCTGCATCCAATAAAGGAGCAATAAAGAGTTCTTAGAGCAATGCCAGAGATTGATCCTTTTTTTGTAAATGAGATGGATGAGTGTGAAGAACCCTTTAAAGGTATAAAGTACCTTTGATGGCAAATTTTAAGAGCCAGGCATTTAAAGAACCATTCATGGAACATTAAAAGTGGTTCTTCTAAGGCATCACACAAAGAGGCTTTTCTGGGACCTTTATTTTTAAGAGTATAACAAACTACACCCAGAAAACATGAACTCAATACAAAGGTCGTTGGCAATAATATGCAACAGTCACTGAGAAAGCTGAAGCACTTCTGCATCAGTGGAAACAGGCAGACAGATTTCTACATGTTAAACACATTACTAAACACAGTATCAGTGAGAGGTTTGCGTACAGAGAGGTTTGCGTCCTGATGAGCCTGACGGGTCCCAACAAAACATTAGGTTTTGGCTGGATCTTTCACATACATCATCAGTCTTAAATCAGTTCAGGGCCATCATGTCTATTCAAGCTGGGGAGGGACATGTGCTCCACCAGCTTTTTGATATTGCATATTATCATTGCAGTCGAGACAAAGAGGACCCGGGAAATTAACTTGGAGAGGGTTAGGGATTCCTTTTGGAGTTTAGCAGACAGATGTTTCACTTGGCTGTTATTGTTCCTCCCAGTGTGTGTAGGTGTGGTTATAGGTTATAGGTACTTAGGTTAGTGGTGATGAGCAGGAGGCTGAGCCGTTCAGAATAGGTTACTACTGCTCAGTCTGTCCTTTTATTGGCAATGGAGTAGACTATATGATGTCAGCACCGTCTCATCTGTCTTCATGCCTAACCAACTGCTATGACCCTGCTATGAAAGCATCTGTCAGAAAATAAACAGGGGACCATGTTTATGACCACATGAAACCTATGACTGACATCTGACTATGACTGCCATCTAAAAGCTTTTGTAAACAGTTACCTTGCTGAGAGAACTTGTCATAAGTTTTTTTCTGTCACCATAAAGTTGTCATTAACCACAGTTGGTACCCATCCAAGTCAAGTGAAATGGCAATACCTAAGTGGTTCTATATATAGAAATATATTTCAAACAAAAACACAGTAAGTTGGTTCGGAGCACGTTTTGCAGCTCTGAGTTAGTGTTTTAGGTCAACTGGTAACACACTTCTATCTTATTGAGATGCTAGCACTCTCCACAGGGTTCAACTAAGAGCATTGTCCCCCTGCACAAGCCACTATCAAACCGTTGGAACAAGAAAACTGTAACTGAGTTTTTTTCCATAAGTCATTGGTCCAGTATGAAAGGTTGCAAATGAAATATTTTTTAAGTAAAAATATTTTTTAAAGGAATGGAAATATTTTTAAATCTTAAAATAAAATTAAAAATACATTTCATGAAATCCCTGCCAAAGACCAATGATTACGCATTGATCATGGCATGACAACACAGGTGCTGGTACAGAATTCTGGGAAATTATTCTTCCTCTTACTAACATTAGCTCATTAAAGCAAACAATGCTGTGCATAAGAAACAGGAAACCACTGAAAGTTTCTTGGTAGGACATTGTGTTTGAAATGAGAATGTATCATACTGGAGCATAATGCAGCACTGAATTTGACGGGCTAACTGAGAAATGACTCAGAACATTTTATAGGAACACCAAAAGGTGCACAACATAGAGGATGTTTTTGAACCCTAGTTTAATAGAGATGTTGAGTGGTAGGATTACAAATGCATTAATGACACTGGTTTGGCTCAATTTGGGTCTAAGCTGTCCTGTTCCAACATGAACACATGAAAAAACGTGCATTAGCTGATGAGTGATGCAAGTCTTTGGGAAATCTATCCGTAAGTCCCCAGTAAAACATGTCCTCTTTCAGGACAGCAAGAGAAAATGATGTCTGTCATCATTCTTAAGCAATAAGCAAACACACAGAGCCCAGAATGCAGAGTCTGTGTTTTCCCTAAATGTGTCCACCCACACACCCCTTGGAAGAGTTCAGTTTTGTCTAAGTGGAAAGGGCATGTTTTTTTCATTTAAAATGTTAATGTTCATTTAGGATAACAATTTTTCATCGAACCTTCAAAGAGACTAGAGGCTTCAACCTCAGTTGCCTCCAAAAGTGTTAGAGAGGTTCAGATTGAAGTTCCAGTCAGGGGTGTTTTGAGACTCCTGAATGTACTGGGGCATATGCAAAATTAAAAACAGAGGTGAACCCACGGTGCCTTTTAAGCCTTCAGAGAAAGCCTAATTATTTTTTGGGAATAAAAAAACCATTTGTAATTTTTTATTCATTTTTATTAACTAATAAACTTAACTTTATTAAGTTAACTAATACTTAAAATAACATTTTGTTGGGCTACAAATGGTTAGCCTCTAACATAAGTATTAGCATTATTCTGACTTGCTGTTAAACACAGATATATATACAATTCTTTGTTTTTTAAATACTTGTGCTTGGCCACCACATGGGCATTTGAGCCATGAACAAACAGAGAATCAAACAGAGAATTAAAGAAACAGATAATTAAAAAAATAAAGTTTAAGGAGCTTGTCTGGAGCCGGATTGTCCCTTGGGTCCCTCCACCTTCATTATTATCAGCACCTGCCATTTGTAATTAATAACCAGATACAGAAGGACACAGCCTTCAAACGAACCCAACAGAGTCAGATAAGGGGGATGCAGTCTAGACTGCCTTGGCCAGCCAGAGAGCACTCTGGTTTGGCCTTGAACCCACTACCCAAGAAGCCCCTCGCCCACCACTTGGACCAGAGCCACACCTGCCACTTCCAGAGCGGTTTAATGGTGACAGGGCAATGCAGGGGCTTCTTGTTACAATGCTCCAAAGCTTTTGAGCAGCACCCCTCCCACTGAGAGGGCTAAAGCAGCATTTATCATCTCACCATTGATGGGGCAAGCCCTGACATGGGCGCCCCCCTGTGGGAGAACCAGTCAAACATGTGTGCCTCCTTGTCTTGGTTCACAGAGGAAATGCATTGGACATTTGATCACTCCACCTGGTGGGAGGGGCACTGGTCCTGACCTCCTTCGCATATGCCAACGGAAGATGTCCGTGGCTGATTACATGGTTGAGGGGCTGAGAGTGAGTGGAATTTGGCTGGCCCCATGGTCACCTTCTCCCAAGGCCTGAGCGAGGAGCTAAAGGACCAGCTGGCCACCCTCAAACCTCCAGTATCCCTTGAGGACCTTATTGAGCTCTCCCTGAGGTTGGATAACTGACTGTAGGAATGCAGGTGGGCCTGGGAGGCAGAGACTAGGCTGGGTGGCCTAGTGGCTTTGCCCTTGTGATCAGAAGGTCGTGGGTTTGAATCTAAGGACTAGTGTCATCACCTTGAGCAAGGTACCATACCCACACACTGCTCCCCAGGTGCCTCCGGCTGGAAGCAGCCCACTGCTTCACTTGGTGAATGGATTAAATGCACAGAAAGAATTTCACATTGTTCATGCGTGACTATAAGGGGCCACTTTACTTTAAAACCAGGACTAAGTTTCCCACTCCAGACTTACCACCTTGGGGCTGGGGTTCTTCATTGGTGCTGCTGAGTCCATTCAGCTAGGGCACGCAGGGTTGTCCAACCAAGAACGGGTGGCTTATATGAGGTCTAGTGTACTGTGGTCATTCAGGCCACCCTTGCCTATGTCGGACATTGATAGCCGCTCCTTGGGCTCTGGAGTGGTTACACAGCAGACATTGAGAGCATAAGTCTGTTTGTGGTGATTGCCCCGAGTCTACCCCTAATTCTGGGCTTCACTTGATTACAGCACCACAATCCATGGGTTGACTGGCTCCTGCAGTCTGTGATCTGTTGGGGACCCCAATGTAAAGGGTTTTGTTTAGCTATGACCTAGCCCTGGAGTTATCTTCCTTCCAGTGCACCTAGTCCACCTGAGGTGGCACCTCACAGAGGTCTTCAGAAACCAAAAAGTACCTCTCATGACCTCGGCTCTCTAGGCGCTGCAGCAGGCTTCTGTTTTCACCAAGCTGGACCTGCGCAGTGCCTACAATCTGATCTGGGTTCACAAAGGTGATGAATGGAAGATGGCGTTCATCACGCTGCTAGGACACTAGGAATACATGATGCCTATTGGATTGATGAATGTACCCTCTGACTTCCTGGACGGCATTCTGATCTACGGTCAGTTGGTAGTTGTAGTACGTCTCAAACAGGTCCTCCAGCTGCTCCTTGAACACCATTTTTATGCTGAGCTGGAAAAATCCACATTTCATGCTTGGTCAATCACCTTCCTTGGATTCGTGGTAACCAAGGGAGTGCTGAGCAGGACCTTGCCAAGGTGATAGTGGTGGTGGACTGGCCACATCCCACCTTGCTTAAGCTTGTAAGGAGCTTCCTGGGCTTTGCCAACTTTTTCTGGGGTTTCATGAGGATTTTTAGCATAGTGGCCACACCACTCACTGATCTGACCAAGTAATCGTCAGGGCTGCTGAAAGCCCAGGATTTTGTAAGCCCAAACGGCCTTTGATGAGCTGAAGCGACCTATCCTGCAGCTCCCTGAGCTCTGACTCAGCATAGATGTGAATGCTGCCAATGTAGGCATTGTGGATGTGCTTTCCCAGCAGGCTAGCACAAATGGTAAATTCCACCCATGTGCCTTCTATTCACAGTGCCTCACATCAGCTGATGGTGTGATGTGGGGGATTGGGGACTCTTGGCAGCAAAGAGCTATTACGGGGCAACACCATGATAATGGTAGAGGTTGATCAATTCTCCAAGGCCTGCAGGTTTGTGGCTTTTCCCAAGCTGCCTATGGCTCAGGAGATGGCTCACCACTTTCAGCACCAGGTGGTCTGGGTCCATTGGATTTCAGAGGACCTGCTCTTGGACTGGGGACCACAGTTCACCAGGCAATTCTGGAAGGCATTCTGTTGGCTGTTGGGACATCTGTTAGTGTGTCGTCCGGCTACTAGCCCTAACCCAGTGGCCAGATGGAACTAATCATTCAGGATCTGGAGAAGACCCTCCAATAATTTGCCTCCTCCAGCCCTGCCTCCTGGGTGGACCAGCTATTCTGGAAGGAATACACCCATAACACTCACTGGCATGCAACCCTCAGGATGTCCGCATTAGAGTGTCAGTTTTGGTTATGCTCTGCCACTCTTCTCTGACCAGGAGGTGGAAATAGCGCTACCATGAGGTGTGAAGGAAGGTGTAGCGGGCTCGCCAGAGGGCTTGCAGATGAGTCAAGCAGGCGGCAGACTGAACACACAGGCTGGGGCCATCATTCTGGCAAAATGAATTTTTTCATTATGTGGGGCCGTTCAAGGTCATACGGAGGGTCAACCCAGTCAGCTACCGGGTCCTGGCTTGCCATATCCTCAAACTTATCTGGGCCTTCAGGCAAGACCATACAGCAGGCCTAGGAACTTCAGGGGTCATTCCTAGGAGGTGGGGCCCTGAAAAGTGCGTGTCTGGAGCCACCCCCATGCCAGCCAGTAGGGAGAGACCCAGGACTGCTGCTCTTTCCTGGGTCTATCTCCTGAGACTTTCTTTCTGCACCAGATTTTGTCCATAGGGGCTTGTACACTCAGGACTAATCTGGCTTTATGAAGTTTTCAACTTCTTCAAGTTTCCTGTTTTTGTTTTCGGTTCTTTTGCCCCTTTTAGGGCAATTTCCGAAAAGAACCACAGTCCTCATCGCTACAGCAACACACTTGCCCTACTGCCACACCAGGGCAAGTTCAAGCCCTGTTAGTTCTCGTTCATGCCACGAGCACAGGCTTGTGATGTTCATTTTAACACCATGACTCCTGGCTCATATTAACTCCACACCTGGGTTCTTTCTGAATTTCCAAGTGGTGGACTGTCCAAAAAGTTTCCCACTCATTACATACAGAACTGACAAATGGAGAACTGAACATACAGAGAACTGAGCAAATAGAATCAAACTAACAATCTGATCAACAGAAATTCAAAAGAGAATTAAACAAATGGAGAATGTAACTGAGAACTGAACAAACACAGAATTGAACAAACAGAATATTGGGAAAAAACTTACCAAACAGATAATCAGTTAGCTGTAGAGATAATTAGACCTGTTTGCGCTCAGTCATAGTTTGTTACCATAATGTGACATTTATTACATTTTAGCTACAATATCTCTAAATGCTAGCTTGAAGCTGAAGCCCTTCAGAGATGTGAGCTAATAAAGTTTTTATCTGAGTAGAACCCAGCAAAGCTCACAGGGTCACTAACACTGTTTATGAAAATATTTATAGGAACATGTTATTATCATATCCGTATATATTTTTTTTTATTATTTTTTTTTTTTTTACATTTTTGTATTCTTCTGTAGTATGTACTCCTTCAAAGTTATCTCAAGTCTGTTACCATCTGTGAATTCTCTACTTTTAGTTGATCTTTATGTTACCATCTTAGCTTAGTACTCTCATGATTTGTGTCTTTTGTTTCTTTTCTCAAGCACTCATGCTGTGCATCTTATGACAGGTAATGCCTAAAAATTGTCTATGAATGGATATTTTGGCTTTATGGCAGGAAAAATGAATTTCTTCATCTTCTTCATTTTTTTGAATTAAAGATTTTTTTGCACTAAGATATTTGGTATGCAAACCACTTCGGGCAAAAGTTCATATTTTGACCTCACCGGGCATTGACCTTGAAATGAGCAGACAGTGGCTACAGGCTATTTTTTAATCATGTCACTGTAAACAAGAATATAAAAAGGGTTAGGTTTAGTGGTTTATGGTTAGTGGTTTTCCTCCTATCCAGCTACAATTTCTATCCCAAAGTACATTATAATTATAACATTAGTTATAATGATTCACTATTATTAGAGAGTTTCAGGAGTTTGAGCTCTCAATATACTATTTATCCTACAAAGTTTTAGTGACAGTCAAAGATACACGAGCAGCATGCTCATGACCATCCATCATGACTCATGAATCAACAGTAAACTGACTGGAGTGTACAATCAACTGTATTAACACTATAAATACCATTAACTCATAGAACCATATAGGCTAATTTTGAGTATTTCTTTTTGAACTTTTGTCAGTTACAGTTAGAATTTCTCTGACAAATTATTTACAGTTGTGGCCAAGTTTTGAGAATGACACAAATATTGGTTTTCGCAAAGTTTGCTGCTTCAGTGTTTTTAGATCTTTTTGTCAGATGTTTCTATGGTGTACAGAAATTACAAGCGTTTGATAAGTTTCAAAGGCTTTTATTGACAATTACTTCAAGTTTATGCAAAGACTCAATATTTGCGCTGTTGGCCCTTCTTTTTCAAGACCACTGCAATTCAACCTGGCATGTTGTCAATCAACTTCTGGACCAAACCCTGACTGATGGCAAACCATTCTTGCATAATCAATGCTTGGAGTTTGTCAGAATTTGTGGGTTTTTCTCTGTCCACCCACTTCTAGAGGATCTACCACAAGTTCTCAATGGGATTAAGGTCTGGGGAGTTTCCTGGCCATTAACCCAAAATTTTGAAGTTTTGTTCTCTGAGCCACTTAGTTATTATTTTTGCCTTATTGAACGGTGTTCCATCATGCTGGAAAAGGCATTGCTCTTCACCAAACTGTTTTTGGATGGTTGGGAGAAGTTGCTCTCGGTGGATGTTTTAATGCCTTTCTTTATTCATGGCTGTGTTCTCAGGCAAAATTGCGAGTGAGCCCACTTCCTTGGATGAAAAGCAACCTCACACATGAATGGTCTCAGGATGCTTTACTGTTGGCATGACACAGGACTGATGGTAGCGCTCAGTCTGATATTCTAACTCAAGCATTCATTCAATCATTTTCTGTAACCGCTTAATCCTTACCAGGGTCGCAGGTACCCACAGCCTATCCCGGGGTCTATGGGCAGCCCACCGCAGGGCGCACATACACACACCATTCACTCACACACTCACACCTACAGTCAATTTAGAATCCCCAATTCACCTGACACGCATGTCTTTGGACTGTGGGAGAAACCAGAGACCCCGGAGAAAGTCACGCCACCACGAGGAGAACATGCAAACTCCACCCACACAAGGCCAGGACTCGGATTCAAACCACCAAACCTGGAGGTCTGAGGCAAAAGCACTACCCACTGCGCCACCGTGGTGAGAGGATCACTGAAATTATGTCAGCAGGTCATTTTGTGACAGGGCAGAAATGCAGTGCAAATGGGTTTTTTGGGATTACGTAAGTTAATTTTCATGGCAAAGAGGGACTTTGCAATTCATCTGATTACTTTTCATTCTGGACTATATGCAAATTGCCATCATAAAAACTGAAGCAGCAAACTTTGTGAAAATTAATGTTTGTGTCATTCTCAAAACTTTTGGCCACAACTGTACATGAGACATTGGTTTATCATGAAACATCTGGGTCTACAGTTGACAGGGAAGATGGGGAATTTTGATTTGTCAATGGAGGAGTTTCAGAGTTTTGATTTGTAGACAAGGGGTTACCTTTGGGGTTTCGATTTGTCAACAGGAGTGTATCAGCAGGGTTGGAGGTATACTGTTGCCCTAAGGCCTGCAGTCACATATTCACATATTAGACCCTAGGCTACTGAAAAATGTAATTATTGCAGATGAAAACATTCTCAGTGTGCTTCTTCTTTCTGTGATGTGTGAAAATCTTGGTTTTAAATTACTTAATCATCAGATCACATGGTTAGCTTAACCAGCAAGTAACATGGTTGCCATAGTAAACATGTTTGTTGTGAGATTTTTTTCAATTTTGTTTGTCACTTGCTGCAGCCAACTATCAGTCTTCTGCAAAACAATAGTATATGAATGGGCTATTCGCAATGTTTTGTCAAAAATTAGTCACCTGTTCATAATGGCGACTAATTCCATACCATCCAAGTGAATTAAGTTTCCACCATTGCTGAGCAGATTAGTTTAAAGTCTTAATTTCAGTGATATGACCTACCATTCTTTGGGTGAAGATAGTAAGATAGGAGTTTATTGCACAAGGAGCTTTTGAAGGATCTTCATATTCATGCTGACCACCCTCTTGTGGATTTAGGAGACATAACATTTACTTAGAAATCTGCCACTGAATGTATTTGTGTGGCCTACTTATTTTTCTGTGTTTTGAAAAATAGTACTTATTTTAAATTCAAATTTTGCATTTGAATGTTTAAAAGCAAAAACAAGGATCACAGCATACCATTACCACATCCACTGACATATTTTTCAAAAGAACAGAAGACAAACAAGCTTGCCATCTCTTTTTGCTTACATTCCAACCAAATTATCAAGCATTTCAGCAGCAATAGGTTCCATCAGTACCTTGTGAGTAATCCAGGCCCTGAAGAAAGGGGGGGGGGTGGTTTGGGGGAGGTTTCAGAATGTTTTTCACGAGCCGACCTCGTCTGGGCTAATGAGAAGCACATGGCCGCGGTCCTTACCACCACTTGGCTCATGGGTACAGTCTGCTGCGCTGTCACATTCCCTCTCTTTCTGCAGACTGGGTCAGTGGGCCAAAATACCCCCCTCCGACCCCCTTACTGTGAATATTTCACCTCTGTTTGTTTATTCTGTCTATCAGTGTAGTAACTGAGTACCAGGCTGATGGTCTCCATGGAAAACAAAGGCAGAAGTTATCATTGTTGCCTGCTACAGCTGCAAAGGGAGATAGACAAGACATTATGGAGATAAAGAGATGTTCAGTGAACATACACATATGTTTTGTATACAGTGACAAGATGTAAATAAATATGCCCCTTATGTTGTGAAGAATGGACCAACAGAAATGATCCAAAATTACTTGGAATGAAGTTACATTTTCCCCCTTTTGTTACTGTTTCAGATATATGAGGTTTAGTTCCAGTTGTAAGAACTTATTAGAGTTGTAAGAACAAGTTATGCAGTACATTATTAATATAACAAATTCTTCTAATGCAGCCCTGCTGCCCACATGCTATGTGTTTGATTGTAGCCCTCTCATTAAAATACAGCTTTTAAATGGTTTTTAATATTAAAGCCTTCTGCACCTTCAGCAGACTATGCTGGACAGTGCTTGGGGGAGAACTATGGATAAATCACAAGCAAAAACTAACAACAGCAAAGTGGAAAGCCCAGTTTCCCTCAAGGGCCTCCAGTTTTGCAAGAATCCATGAGCTGTGTGAATGAGAGGAAGAGGCTATATATATATTTATATATATATTCACCCTGTGGAAATTATGTAGTAAGAATTTCCACCCCTAAAACTAACTCTAACCTTAACCTCAGTAGCTAAAATGAAATGAGTTTTGCTTTTTCAGGTTTTTAAAAAATGAGACCTTGATAAAAACAAAAACCTTTTGAGTCATTCTGAGGTTTGTTGGTCATGATTATTGTAATTAATGCTTGTTTCTCCTTCAGACTACACAGACTTTACTTTTTTTCACAACAGTGTATAAAAAACAAATACACGCATACAAAAACACCCGAATAAGGCTTGTTTGCCAAATTTTCTTAATTATTGATATAAAATATGGCACATTCAAGAAATCAGCTGCTAGGAGACTCAGAAGCTTACTGCCACTACAAACACCACATATCATGACAACATCTGCATGCAAGGTCTCAACAGATTTATACGCACATATGGAAGAATGGCTTTTCCAGCATGTTTTGATTGGCCACAACCACAAGAGACCACAAACAACGCTGCTATTAATTTTGATTCTGCATTACAATAAGTTGGTTATTTTTAGATTCTGACTGGGTGCCGGTCTTGGTTCACATGGGAAAATGCTGATTCGGCATGCTTGCCACTTTGATCAGCAACAGTAGTTTAGACCAAAAAATGACTTAGAACTGTGGTTTTGGCCATCATTCATTTAACAAGAAAGAGAGATTGCAGACTTTCGGGTATATGGGTTATAGTCACACAAACCGCTGCTGTAACTTAATGGCCAATGAGCAAGGGGCAGCTGCGTTTGGAGTGAGGGAAAGATGAAGGAGCACAGAACGCAGGAGGATATGGGTATAAGCAGTGGTAGAGGAAGTACTGAAGCTTAGTACTTAAGTAAAAGTACAAATATCCTGCAAAATATGTACTCAAGTAAAAGTAGAAGT
>JBBPCZ010067368.1:0-12145 GCA_037974445.1 Brycinus macrolepidotus | reverse complement strand
GTGTGTGTGTGTGTGTGTGTGTGTGTGTGTGTGTGTGTGTGTGTGTGTGGGTGTGTGTGTGTGTGTGTGTGTGTGTGCGCGCGCGCGTGCGTGCGTGTTGCACAGAGTGGATCAGTCTGGAGAGTGCACAGTTTTTTAAACACCTCAGTGTCACTGCTGTGATGAACTAGAGGATGACTAACACAAACTGCAGCAGCAGACAAACTATCATCAGTACTTTTACATCTGTAATGTGGTCCAATAGGTTAGATGTGTGTAATAAAATTGACAGTAAGTGGACAGTGTTTAAAAGCTCACCTTTGTTTCACAGTTCAAACAACAGGGTTGGTTGTGATGCTGAGCCTGAGATCAGTTTCACTTCTTTGTTATTCAGCTGGAAAGTGCTAATTCAGGTTGCCCCGTGCCTACTGGTCCCCACCAGTTCCGCTTGAGCAACTCATATTCACAGTCTGGTGACTCAGATTAAAGTATTTGGGTTTTCAGGGTGTAACCATCTGCTTTCACATTCTTACCTGTGTGAACTGATGTGCATCTGTGTCCTAAATATTTGGTAAGGTTGGTCAGACATTTTGTGGGTTTTGCCCTCTGTTTGTCTGGGGCAGTTTTTCAGCTCCTCATAGTCTGCTTTTAATAAAATAAAGAACCCCCCCCAAACCCCCAAACCCCTGTTTGCACCCTACAGTGTGCCCACCATCTCCGATTCACATAAATCTTATTCAAAACAACATATAATGTAATAAATGCCATGAATACCAGGGGAGGAGAAAAGTGGCAGCCAGCTGCTATTTTCTCTCATTATTGACATTATGATGTAAAACTGCTCAGAGGCCACTCAGTGTTGAGTATCACACAATCTCTGCCCCTTTTTCAGAATCGTGAAATTGAATAGAAAGGATTTATAGCTGGAGCAAAATGAATTGGTAGAACTGAGAACCTCATAAATTAAAGGACGTCATTTGTCTCTATGATCTGACATAAAGAGACGCCCTTCCTCCCAAGTGCTTGCACAGCAGTTTGCCATTGTGTTTCAGTTTGCCTGTTGTCATGTTTTTGTTTTTGAGAAGCAGAGGAAGTGTATTTTTAAGTATGTGTGTATGACCAAGTCTGAATTAGCATCCTTTAAAATGGGCTTTTCCTTGAGTAATAACGTTAGAGTCATCTTAAAAACTCAGACTGTCAGGTGGTGGCCATATGCGGAAAACATCTAGGCATGGAATGAAACGAAACTTTTCTTCTGGTCTGTTTTTCTGTTCTTTTCTGCGCCGAGTTCAGTAATTCACGAGGCAGGGGAAGAGCCAGCACATCTGCTGCTTGGCCCACCGCTTCTGTTTCCTGCCCCTCTCCCCCCCGCCCTTCTCTTTCTTTACATACCCAAACCTAGCTCGTTACCTGTTTTCATCTCTTTAAATAGTTTTTGTATGGTTTTCATGAAGATTATTAAACTTTCCCATTCCTAAGAGTCTATATGAGGGTCCACACTTCAGTTCCTCACTCTCAGAATTATAAAAGCTACATTTTATGTACTAAATAATAAGCATGATTAATGATTGAATAGTGACCCTAGGGGGCAAGGGTTAAGAACATTTGTCTTTTTGAAAGATTCTGTTGTAGTCACAGAACTTGATGTGTATTCATGTGTATCTCCCTACTCTTCTTAGGGTCCTAGCGCCTAAATGTGCTGCGTGCAATCAGCCAATCCTGCCGTCTGAGGTAAGTCAGCTGAGTTCACACAAGATTTTTCTGTTTTTACCCTTAGCTGCAAATGGATGGGTTTCCACAGCAGAGTGTGGAATCTGTGGCACCCCATGTGTGTTCTTCAGCTCTGAAGCTGTGTGTAAACATGTGCCTCCAGAGAAAATGGTCCTCATTGAGTTTAATCAAGATAAACTCAATTGGAATTAGAATGGCATACCTGCCCGTGTAATTTGGTGTGTTTCTGATGTCCTGAAATACAGTGACTCAACGTTGTCCATATTGGTTCAGATATTTATCTTTTCATGTGATCCTGAACTAGAAAGTAAGCATTGCCTTCATGTCTAAAAAAGTCATATCAGAAGGAAAGGGGATGGATGTCATGTAACTAATGACTCAGCGTAAAGTTTAATGTGTCTGTTTAAAGTTCATTGTTTTGGTGCAGACCTGTATTCATTGCATCCACAGCACATTAATGACAGACATACTTCTTGATATCTCTTGATCCTGTACATTTTCTACGCATTCTTTGAATAGTCTGTAATAATCTTCACAGTAATGTTCCTGAAATCTTTGAATTGCGTGAATTCTGATTGAGATGCATGCATGTTAGTGCACATCAGCTCATACGATGTCCTTCACATTTAGAAGCTTAACACTCTGCTCCTCTCGGAATTTGTGTCTGCTCCCTTTCCAACCCTTTCCTCACCCGTCAGTCCATAATTAGAGATGGCCCCTGTGGAATGTTGCCCCCTTCATGAGGGCCCCGAGGGCTAGAATTGGGAGCAGGGGGCAGTTTATCTTGTACCTGTTGAGAGCACCAGACAAACATGAATGGAATTTCATGCTTTTGTCTCCAATGCTAATAGCATATGTTAGTGAAAGGTTTATTTATACATTTAATTGTGTTTCAGTAAATAACAAACTTTTTTAATTCTGCATATGCTCTGGACACATGCCAGGCTAAAAATGAAACCTAAAGATTCAAACCTTTTTATCTGCAAACAGTCTACCACTGAGCACCAGCAGGACGTATGGGAAGACAAAGATTTATGAGATATTTGTCAATGATCATATTTGGCCAGGCACCATTTTGGCAACAAGTTTAGAATTTGCATTTACTGTTGCAACCCTGCCTTGCTGTCAGTTTTCGTCGGGCAGTAGATTGCACATGCGAATTTGATGACCATGCAAGTTAACCAAAGTTTTTGATTGTTTTAACAATTTGAAGGATTAAAAAGTAAATACTGCCCAACCCTACCCAACCCCAACAGGAGTAATTGCCATGTGGTTTACGTATTGTTTAGAATATGTTGTTTTTATAAGTATTTTTTATAATTATTGAAGCTAGACTCTTGTGAAGATCTGTGAGTGTTAGATAACTTAGGACTAACTTTACAAGGCTTTCACATTTTATGGTAATATCACATTCAATAGTAATTGTCTCAAAGTGAAGGGGTCCTTATTTATTTGGGTATTTTTTAATAGTGAAAGTGACCATTCTGTCATACGTGAACACACCACAGCACACAGTGTGAACAGCACAAAATTCTTCCTCTGCATTTAAACCCATTCACCAAGTGAAGCAGCGGGCAGCCAGGAACACGGTGCCCGGGGAGCAGTGTGTGGGGATGGTACCTTGCTCAAGAGTACCTCAGAGGTGCCACTAGCAGTCTTATGAATCGAACCCACGACTTCCTGATCGCAGGGCGAACACCCTAACCACTAGGCCACCAGCTGCCCCCTAATCTGGCCTAAGTCATGAAATCATGAAAAACAATTCTGTCTGTATGCGTCAAACATGGCTAAAGCATAGCCCAGTCACACATACTGGGGTCATGTTACCTGCCCCAAAGAAGTGGGGCACATACAGCACCTATCCTCTATATTTGGTGTTTATTTGACTTATGGTCAGAGATGTAGATGCTGTTAAATCTTAGTTGAATAAAAAAAAACTCACAACAGTCTCTAATAGTTACTTCTTGACAACCCCACTAACAATGACCCATTAACAGGAAGTGTGTCAGAGTAGGTAATCTTGTTAATAAGTAATATGATAAGAGCTGAAAAGAGTGAACTTTTATCCATTTGTTTAAACTATCTATGACCTCGACTGAGTTCATCAGAGAAAAGGTTGGCTCACTGTGTGTGGGCTTATGTCAAATGCCAGATGGTTGTTCATCCTTTTCCATTTCACCACCTGTCTCTTATTTCAGGGGTCTGACGAAACTATACGAGTGGTCTCCATGGACAGGGACTATCATGTGGAATGTTATCACTGTGAGGTGAGTTAAATGTGAATAGAGTATAGTGAATAGTGTATTGCCGGAACCAGACAGTGTGTCCTTCACTCTCTGCAAGGCATTGATTTATTTCTTTATTTAGATCTCCTGGATCAAAATAATAAACGTTTGCCTTAGCCTACAGTCTAATTTTCCCTTGTTAATCTAGCCACTCTTTTTGTAATGCAGAGAGAAGGAAGAGCATATGAGTGTTTGATCTTCTGTTAATTTTGTCATGTCTGGTTCGGCTTAAGTGCCCTGCAGCTGTGCCAATAGTTGATTGACAGTTAGTGATCAAAGGAGGCCACTAAGCTTGCTGTGAAGTGTGCATATCAAGTCACTTTGCTGTAGCGGCAACATGAAACATCTCGTAAGAGCTCTCAGGTACTCTAATGTTCAATCACCCACTTTCCTTTTCCATCACTTAGCCAATATAAAGGCACACATTGTAAACATTGCTACATCTTTTAGAAACATGCCTGCTCATATAATGATGCTGCAGTAGTTTTGAAAGCGAGATTCTCTGTTTGAAAGACAAGGAAATTCCCTTCTGATTATGTAACGTGAAGATGGGAGGAAATTTTGAGGGCTTTGAAGTGAATGCATAACACCAAGTTGTTTTTTCCCGCTGTCCCAATGTTAACATAACTTAAAAACAACTGTTTTTATTGCCGTCCGCATTAGTGGTACATCATTAGATTTCATTACTACGCCCCTCATACAGATACTGGAGTTGTACCCCCCTGACTCAGAAAGATCCAATTTCTTACCAACATCCCTCAACAGTTATCTTCCATCAGCACTACACACACAGCCCTGATGAGTGTTTATCTCCCTCTTATCCATAATGTAGTTCATCCATTGATTCTTCACAAAATGCAGCATCATATATTCATTATTCATAATTCTAACATCTTAAACAGGTAGTTCAACAACAACACTGAGGTTAATGTTCGATGCTAGTGGGTGAAGTGGCCTAGCAAGAAAACAATCAAATTACATTTTCCCTTGTTATTCTTTGAAAGTATTATCCATTTTTTCACTAGAGCCTAAAAGATCCCAGTTACACTGGGATGTGAGAAAATACTGGAATACTGATGAATTAAAACATATTGTGAATTCTGTTAGAGGAGGAATCCAGTGTTTCACTACAGAATCTTGCATAACAATAGAAATAACAATAAATGCTTCATGATTTTCTTTTAGAAGTCTGTCATTCACCTCTGCAACCACGTGAAAAGTATGTTATAATTCAGTAAATCAAAGTAAGCCAGCAACAATTCCTGCTGACAAAGATGTGTTGAATGTATTGAGGGTTGAAGATGAGTGACTGAATGTTCACCGTCTTTTTTTTTTTTTTTTAAAGGTAAATTGTATGAATATTCACACAAGAAGCTTACTATGGTCATACCTGAGCTACTTTAGTGCTTGCACCGAGTCTCTTGGTCTGTTAACCTACGAGAAACTACCAGAGGTCACCCTAACTGTTAACTGAGCCTGTGCACTTCTCTCTCTGCAGGACTGTCAGATGGAGCTGAATGATGAAGAAGGACACCGCTGTTACCCACTGGATGGTCATCTGCTGTGCCACGCATGCCACCTCAAACATATTGAGTCAAACTGCCCCTCTGTCTGATGCTGCCAAACCAGCAGAATCAGATCTGAATGTCTGCCTCCCTCTAGTGGCTGTCGAGAGACATCAGTGATGCCAAAACCACACACCCGAATACCTGCCAGTACATTCTCAGTTACAGGAATCTCAGGTGACCCTGGGGTCACAGGACTCTGTGTCTGTCTGTGTTCCTTAATATGTAGTTGGATAGTTTTATTTTGCCATTTTGTCAAGAATTATCCACATATTCAGTGTTTTAATGTAGAACCTTGTCAGATAAAACATCTTGCATTTTTGGTGCATTTAAATCAGAGGCTCAGTTGATCCTTCCGTGCATTTATCATCAGTAAACAGACATTTTGCAGGCTGGGTAGCTACTTTTAAATGACAGAAATAAACAAGAGTAGAATGAAATACTGGTTTATGAAGTTGATACTACAGATTTAGCTGTTGATAAAAACCCCGAACTATAAGCCCTGTTGCCCTTGAATTTACTTGTGTGCTGTTTTTAGTATCTGAGTTTAAATGGTAAAATGGCTTAAATGGTGTAGAGGCAGAGACTAAATTGTTTATTAGTAGATTATATCTGCTTTATTCTGGAGGAACTTTGTTTCTTGTGATGATGTGTGAGTGTGACCAAGAGAGATGTTGATGTTTCATTGTAAGTCTGCATTCATTGTGAGCTTTATTCATCCTGTATGTGTCTGTTATTTATCGTTACATTCTTCTTACATAAACGTAGCCTATGATGATGCCATATACTGTTATGCATAAGAGAATGCCAAAATACATTGTTTTATTTCTGAATCAAATACAGTCTCTTAAAATGTCTTTCAGCTGTATTAACCAGATTTTGAGTTTGTACATGACATTCTTGATTACATAAATAGTGATAGCCATCTTGACAGTTACTCGCATTGTAAGTAGTACTGAATCATGATAGGTTCTGCTGGACAGATACCATGATGTAAACAGATATCTAGTGGTAATACTGTTGTTACCACAAAAAGTTTTCTAGACAAAATCAAATCTTTACAGTGTTTATTTAAGGAGAGCTGGAGTCATTTATTCTAGGAAATAAGGTTGGAAAACATCCTTGCTTTCTTTTTTTGTCATACTATGACTGTGGATAAGAAAACTAGATACAAGAAGTTATTAACATCATTACTGACACAACTTACTTGGTCACCTACCAAGTACGCTAAAGTCAAAGAGGAACTCCCTCCAGCAAACGGGGTGTCAACAGAGTGTACAAGCTGCTAAATTCACTTCCAGAGCCCTGAGTTCGACAGAAGAAAGATCCGAACAAATAAGCCAAGAATGCTTTAATTTTTGACAAATTTGACCACTATCTGCATGTTAAAGGACTACACTACAATACACAAACCATTTGAAGGTATCTTAAAAAAAATACTAAGTCCCTGCAGAGATACCAACAAACAAACAGTGCCATGCCAGAAGTGTTTGACCCTTCTTGATTTCTTTTGCATTGGGTTTCAGACCGTCAACAAAATATTATTTAAAACAAAGACAGCCTGAGCAAACACAACATAAACTTTTTACATGGTTCATTTTTAAAGGAGAAAAAGTGGCCCTGTGTGAAAAAGTAATTGCCCCCTTAGTTGCTGAATGTACCAATTAAACAAATTTAGTGTTAGATAATTGGGATCGATTAGACCACATACACAGGCTACTTGCCATGATGGACAGAACCATGAATTTGACACTCAAAATTAAGGTTTTGTAGTGACCTAGTCAAAGTCATGCACTGCTTTAGCAGGACTTTAAATGGGCATTTTATGCTTGAAATCCCTCCAGTGTAACTCAAAGCAAAGAAGACTGGGCCAAATTTCATCCAAAGTGACATGAAGGAGTGATCTTCAGTTATAGTAAATGTTGACTGCAGTGCTGAAAGTGGCATAGGTTTAGAGGTAAGTATTGTTTCACATTAGAGGATATAGGGGATGCATTTTTCATTTTAAATATTTATGAAAAATCATAAAACACTATGACTTGTGTTCATATTCTCCAAATATGTAATAAAAGTCAGTGTTGTAGGTAAATTCCTATTCAGAACAAACACAGTACACAAACAAATACAAACATATACAATCTTTGCTTTCACAGCTGGAACAGGTGAGCCACTGGAATCAATGGAAATCATCTACAAAGATACGGGAGTCAGTCAGATTTCCCAGCTCAAGACCCAGTTTCAAGCACTGTATGCACAGATCAAGAAAGGTATGTACAGTGTGGTTCAGTCTGTAACAGCTGATAATACTGTTTCGCAGTTAATAGGTAACTGAGCAGGAATGATTGAGCAGTACTGCATTAACACCTAAATCTGATCACTTAAATTAGCCAATGCTTGTTTAAGCATAGTCTAAAACCATTATTATCTTTTTTAATGTAAACACAAAAAGGTATCCTCAGAGGCCTGTACTTAGGTACCACACCATACTGTATTCTCTTGGTGTTTTTTGACTGGCAATTTTTCAGATTTGGTGGTATGAGCCATACGTATTTTTATTTGCTGAATGAGGTGTAACTGTGTTCTTCCTAAGAGGTGCAAAATGATTCAAAGTAAAACACATGGTAATTCATTACTAATGAATCAGGGGTTACTGTGCTCTTCCTGAGGAGTTAATGAAGAACAAGTACAGTGATGGTTTATTCTAAAGTTCACTATTATAGGATTAATATCAGAATCATCACCAACCGGAGAACTTAAATGAACTCATAGTAAAAGAAATATGAGCTTTAAAAAAAGAGGTTGTAAAATCTTGCCAAATCTTTTGATCTATTCTTAGTTGATAAACTATCGACCTGTTATGCTCATGAGCCCACACTGTAAATATATAAATGAAATAAACAGTTAATAATACATTACACACATAAATGCAGTTACATTCACTCTAACTGTACGACAAATCCTGTAGATGTATCAACTGAAACAATATTACATAAAATATAACAAAGCATTCTCTGACTCTTTGACTGACAGAAGGTCTGTCAACATATTGAAACTATCACTACTGAATGTGATGATCTCACTTCATAAACTGCAGTTACTTCTCATATGAAGTATTTAACAGAAAAGCAAAATGTATACAAGATAAACATCACATTCAAACTCATGCAAACACATTCATACTGCATTTTTTTAATCAGACACTGTGAAACTCTGCTAATTTCACCACAACTGGAGAAAAATAGGGGGAAAAATGCACTTTCCTACCATGTTCTTCAACAATAGCAGTTTCCCAGAAACAGTTTAGCCATGTTTAGTTCCACTAGCCTAAGTTTAAATGTAAAGTGTCCATTTGTCATACATGAACACACCACAGCACACAGTGTGAACAGTGTGAAATTCTTCTCTGTATTTAATCCATTCACCAAGTGGAGCGGTGGGCAGCCAGCGACGCAGCACCCGGGGAGCAGTGTGTGGGGACGATACCTTGCTCGAGGGTACCTCAGTGGTGCCACTGGCAGTCCTGGGATTCAAACCCATTACTTTCCAATTGCAGTGGCAGATTCCTAACCACCAGGTCACCAACTGCCCCCATAAATATTCTGCCCACAGCAGGATTTGAACCAGGAACTCTCTGATTCTCTCACTCAATGCATTACCACAAACCATTGGAAGTAAATTAACATCAAAACAAAACTGTAAAGGGGCATTTGCCTGACACTCTTATCCAGAGTGACTTACAATCGTTAGTTACAGGGACAGTACCCCCAGAGCAGCTGAGGGTTAAGTGTCTTGCTGAAGGACACACTGGTAGAAAGTGGGGGGGTGGGGGTTTGAACCAGTAACTTTGTGATCATTGTTTTGCATAGAAAGTGAAGCATTCACACATTTCTAGAGTGGCCTAATGGGTAGGTATGTGCCAGATGACTAATTTCACTGATGTTGAAATGAGCATGTTGTAACAGACAAGCCAAAAAGTCTAAATTAAGAAAATTCTCTGTACAAAAGCTATATTGCTTTCTCTGGCAAATGTACATTCTACAAATAAATAAATATTATGAATGTCATTTTTTACTGGTATTCCGTGGTCCACCTTACCTTGATCACACAATTTATAGTTTGGGGTCATGTAAGTACGCTAAAGATAAAACAAGGTATGTCCATTCACTCACTGTTCCCCTAAAAAAGAACAGAAGCATGTTTATGGATGTGACTTACTTTGATATGCCCAAGAAACCTACCTTGAAGATGGAGTTCTGGACAAGCTACACAACCTCAGCTTACTACAGGGCCAGGCCATCAGACCTCTGTGTCTCCTGATGCCACTTGCTGTAGGAGGGGACATCGAAAGTGGCGGCGTGCATGCTAGGCTAAAAGATAACGATAGCCAGCAAAGTGTCCTGTCCACCATACTCACCAATGTTTGCTCCCTGGCAATAAACTGGACCACATCCAACTCCAGCCGACTACCCAGTTTGCATTTAGAGACAGCTGTGTTTTTGTTTTTACGGAGATGTGGCTCAGAGGCAGTGTTCCGGGTTGGTCATTTGACTAAAAGGCCTGATAGCATTTTACTCCAACAGAAATCCAACAAAGAACAGAGAAGATTCACCACTGTGCTCATAGTTGCGGTGTACATCCTACCCATCGCTATTGGAAACAACTGGCTAGGTGAACTTTATGGAGACGTCAATGAGCTCTAAAACTCTCACCCAGATGGACTGTTTATTGTCACTGGAAATTTCAACCATGCAAATTTCAAGTCATTCCACCTGTGTATGGACTTTGCAATGAGTGGGGCAAACTGTGTTTACACAAACATTGCTGGTGTGTACCCTGCCCCCCACCTTGACTACTCAGACCACATCTCTGTTATGCTGATCCATACCGACCGCTCGTCAGACATGCCAAGCCTGCTCTGAAGCAGACAAAACCCTGGCCCCCAGAGCAAACTCTGCTATTCAGGATTGTTTTGAGCACACTAACTGGGACATGGCTTAGCAACCTGTGGTGGCTCTGCCAGCCTTGAGGAGTACACAATGTCAGTGACTGACTACATCAGCAAGTGCATCAATGATGTTACAGTCTTCAAGACCATCATTACACTCCCCAACTAGAAGGCCTCAGTCAGTCAGTATTGGGAGCAACCTCTCCAGCACCACCATGCCGAGCATGCATGAGGGTTGAGAGAGTTATTACTGTGTTTTTGCTGTTTACAGCTCTTTGTTTGGGCTGCCCACACGCTGTGAATGCCAATGCTGGAAAGGCCAGCACTAGATCCCCTTCAGTTCGCCTACCACATCAAGACTGGAGTGGATGATCCCATTGTCTACCTACTGCACCCTGCCTACAGTCACCTAGACAAGCCAGGAGGATCTCTGAGTATCATGTTCTTTGAATTCTCCAGTGCCTTCGACACCATTCAGCCAGCCTGGCTGAGGAGTAAGCTGTCTGTTATACAGGTTCATGTTCCCTTAGCCTCGTGGATTATGGACTACCTGCCTGAAAGGCCACAGTACATGCGGCTACAGGGCTGTGTGTCTGATGCAGTGTTGTGTAGTACTGAAGCTCTTCAGGCAACAGTTCTGTCATTGTTCCTCTTCACGCTGTACACATCTGACTTCAAGTACACAGAGGGCTGCTATCTGCAGAACTTCTCAGATGACTCAGTGATAGTCGGATGTATCCGGCATGCGGGTGACTCAGGATATAGGATGGGTGTGGAGAGTTTTTTTGACTGGAGAGAGCTGAATTAGCTGCAGGTCAGCATCAACAAGACCAAAGAACTGGTGGTGGTTCTGAGAATATCATGGTCTCCTGTCACTTGGTGTTCACATGGCCAATAAGCTGGACTGGTCAAAGAACTCTCTGGCCACCTATAAGAGGGATCAAAGTAGGCTGTAATTTCTACAAAGACTCTGACCTTTTAGAGTCTGCAACACTATGTTGTGGATGTTCTATGACTCTGTGGTAGCTATTTTAGTAGCCATTTTCTATTCTGTGGTGTGCTGGGGTGGCAGCATGAAAGTGGTAGACACAAAGAGACTTAACAAAGTAATCAGGAAAGCGGGCTCAATTGTGGGTGAGGAACTTGACCTTGGAGGAACTTGGCTGAAAGGAGAGCATTGTCTAGACTTCAGTCCATCATAGACAATGCTGATCACCCACTCCACAGTGTTGTGGTCAAACAGAGAAGCAGACTCAGCAGCATAAACTGGTTCACTGAACACCGCAGAAAATCCTTCCTCACCACTGCCCTCATAACTCCTCCCTCTGTCACACATCCACACAATAACCTGTGCAATAACCTTCTGCTTCCCAGATGTGCATTTTTTATGGTGTGCTAAATCATTCTCATTATGCGCGAAATATTATTATTATTTGCAAGTGTTTATTATGTTCAATAGTCTTATCATGTGCAATATCACTACTAATGTCACTAATGTCAACTCATGTCACTTATGTCACTACTTATGCAAAAAGTATTATCATGTGCAATAACCTTACTTATTAGTGTTGCGCGGGTCGGCTTTTTTTAACACCCGCCCCAAACCGACCCGTCAGGAGATCCAAACCGCCCCGCCCAAC
>JBBPCZ010067349.1:0-12148 GCA_037974445.1 Brycinus macrolepidotus | reverse complement strand
AAACACACATTTTAAATACTTCCAGTGCATAGATTATCTTCAAGCTTACCCATACAGACTGAGCAAAATATTGCAAAGGCAGTAAAAATCCCTGTCAGTACAGCTGGTGTCATAATATTCATGTGAAATGTTCATACTGAGAGGGAAAAAGGTAAGAGAGAAGTCACTCGAAATGAGTTGCAAGATGACCTGAAATCAGGAGGAACAACAAGTACACAAAGCAGTGAGAACGTGTGTCTAAAATGTATAGGTGGGACGTGGGAGCATCACGAAATTGTACTGGAACATGAAATGTGATTGATAAAAAACATGAATAGAGCAAAATGCCAGGACATATAAGAGGATAATTTGACCTCATCAGCTAATAAAAGGTGAAGATGGATGTTTCACTAAGACATCGACTCTCAGATACACAGGCAAAATAATTCAAGACCTGTTTCTAAATAGGAAGGTGAAGGCCTTTACATGGCTGAGGTTTACATCCACTGCACTCTGTCACAGTGCCCAAAGGTGAATTGTAAATAGGCTTACTCAGAATTTGTGTTAATATGTACTTTACCGGATTTTCGGACACCAATTCCAGTCTCACACAATCATTCAAGACCCTGTTGACAAATGCCAGATGTTCATCACCTGGACCCTGGAGAGAGAGAGAGAGAGAGAGAGAGAGAGAGAGAGAGAGAGAGACAGTCTGTCTGTCTGTCTGTATCTCATTATTATGAATGGTCACTTTGAGTTGTTTTTGCATTAGTTTTGTAACTAGTTGAGTATTTTATAATGTGCAGTGGTCTCTGGACTAGTCTTATATATCTAACCCCTCTCCTTCTTTATCTATCTTTCTATCTATCTATCTATCTGTCTGTCTGTCTGTCTGTCTATCTATCTGATTCATTATACTGAATGGTCATTTTGAGATGTTTTTGCAGTATCTTAACTCCATTAATTTTGTAACTTGTAGTTTCTGTTATAATGTTCAGTGGTCTCTGGACTAGCCTTGGATATCGAACCCCTCTGCCTCTTTAAATATGTAGACTAGTTATATTGTTCAGTGGTCTCTGGACTAGTCTTGGATATCGAACCCCTCTGCCTCTTTAAATATGTAGACTAGTTATATTGTTCAGTGGTCTCTGGACTAGTCTTGTATTTCTAACCCCTCTGCCTCTTTAAACATGTAGACTAGTTGCGTGTGCACACTTGATGCTCTTCAGCTCTCTGTGGACTCTTCCAGCTCGCATTTCACTGGCACAGGAGAGGTGTGTGTGTGTGTGTGTGGAGCAACTGGGCTCCACAGCCAGATATTTCTGCCAGCTTATGATTTGTTTTTCTTCATTTGCTCTCACGATGTTCTCTGGGGCTGGAGGTCCTTGGCCGTGGGGGCTGTAGCCTGTCTCTGGATGTGTTTTTCTGCTGGAGTGGTAGAGAAGAGAGGCGTCTGAACTGCTGACAGCCTGGCTTGATTAAGGAGGTTTCTTTCTCCCTTCCTTCCCCTCTGTTTATTTCTTTCTTTCTCACTTCCCCAATGCTGCATGCCCCAGAAGAGCTCTGAGAGCTGCCTCATGATGTCCTGCACTGGCAACTTGATCTGGGATGTAAGGAAACGCGCCATCGGTTACAGAGATCCCAACCTGGTCAGGACCAACTATTTAGGTGAGAAAAAAAACATAAAAAAACACAACGTCTTGTGTTTTGTTTTGCTCTTTGTTTGTGTGTCTTATTTGCTAAACAAAGTCGTTTAAAATGGCATTGTTTTGACTCTAGACTCGCCTGCATCAGCTGTCAACCAAATTGAAGTGAACTTGCAGAGAGACAAACAGCTTTGACTGGTCTAGCATGGGAGCTAGCTAACTGTGGACCCTTAATTTGGGCTATGTTGGAGAAACGGCACACTTAGAAATGTGTTTCTGGAGAACAAATGTCTTCAAAAAGATTGTTTTTTGAAACTGAGGGTTAAACTAATCTCAGTTAGCTGGTCAGAGACCAAAACACGACGGTGGACAGGGCTAGCAGGCTAACAGGCTAAGCGTTAGCTCACTGGGAGACCTGCTCTAATCCTTCAGGAACATAAACACTGTGTGCTTTTTCACGTTTAAAGTCAAATATTAGTGGGCTGACAAGCCACCAGACCCTTTCAGAGGTCTGTAAGAGGACGTGGTGTTGTTGTTGTGTGAAGTGTTTTGGCTGGTTGCTGCCGCTTTCTTCTCTGTCTCCATTTTTAGCAGCACCAGTCTCTTAGGTCACAGCATGGGTTTGTGTTCCTGCACTGTATGGACAAAAATATTGGGACGCCTGACCATTCCAGCAACGGGTACTTTCATGACACTGCATTCAAATACGCATACTTTAATATGGAGTTGGTCCCCCCTTTGCAGCTATAACAGCTTCCACTCTTCTTGGAAGTCTTTCCACAGGATTTTGGAGTGTTTCTGTGGGAATTTGTGCCCATTTATTATACTGCAGAGCATTTATGAGGTCAGGCACTGATGTTGGACGAGAAGTTCTGCAATCTCCGTTCCAGTTCATCCCAAAGGTGTTGCATGGGGTTGAGGTCAGGGCTCTGTGTGGTCCATTCAAGTTCTTCCACAACGAGCTCATCCAACCACGTCTTTATGGAGCCTGCTTTGTGCGTTGGAGCACAGTCATGCTGGAATAGAAAAGGACCTTCCTCAAACTGTAACGGTATCCACAAAGTTGGAAGCATGGCGTTGTCCAAAATGTCATGTTATGCTGAATCATTAAGATTGCCCTTCACCGGAAGTAAGGGGCCTAGCCCAAATCCTGAAAAACAGAAGTGTCCCAATACTTTGGTCCATATAGTGTCTCTGAGAGGCTGAGCGGGACAGAAACTCACCTTATCAAAGTATGGTGATAATGTACCTGGAATGAGGCTGGATTTAATTTAGCAACGCAACGCAACGCAAAGAACCAGCAAATCATGACTTCTAGATGTACGCTATATGACCTAAGTACTGGGTTTAGTTTTTTAAGTGATACCCAGACAGGTTGCTGAGAAGTGTATTCAGTCAGACACTTGCTTGAGACATGCTCTACTGACAAACACTGGCAGTAAAATTGGTCATACTGAAGAGCTCACTGGCATGGTCATAGGATATCAACTTTGCCACAAGTCAATTTGTGAAAATTTTGCCCTTGCCAAATGTAAGTGCCAGTATTGAGAAATGGAAGAATCTAAGAGTAACGACACTTCCGGCATGAAGCTGTACACCACCAACACTCACAGAGTGCTGAAGATGTTAGTGTGTATCCTCTGTTGAATCTCTCACCACAGAGTTACAAGCTGGCTCTGGAAGAAACGTCAGCACTGTGTGTGAGGAGCTTCATAAAATATGTTTTCCACGGCCTAGCAGCTGTACATAAACCTAAGATCACTGTGGGCAATGCCAGTGGTCGACTGGAGTGATGTAAATGTGTCCTGAAATGACACTGAACTCTGAAGCAGTGAAACTGGAATGAATCATTCTTCACTGTCTGTCAGTCTGATGGACTAATCTGAGTTTGGTGGATGCTTGGACAGCACTACCTGACAAAATGCAGAGCGCTGCCTTACCTGCAGTAAGGTTTGGTGGTGGAGGAATAATCAACTAGGGTTGTTTTTCAAGTTTTGGGTTTGACTCCTTAGTGCCATTCCAGTGGCCTGTGCAGAGCCCTTACTTCAATCTACCTGAACATTATTAGGATGACTTGGGGTGTGTGCCAGGCCTTCTTGGCCAGCCTCAGTGCCTGGCCTCACAAATGTGCTTTTGACCTAATGAGCACATATCTAGACAGAATTTGGGGCAGGGGCAACTCCATATTAATGCCCATAGTTTTGGAATGGGATATCCAAAAAGCTCATATAGGTGTCATAACCAAGTGTCCACATACTTTTGGCCATACAATTAATACATGGACAAAAAATATTATTACAATATAAGCTGGAACAGAAAAAAAGCATTATTTCTGTATTTTGAAATATCTATCAATCAATCAATCAATAAATAAATAAGTAAAAAAAAATTTTATTCAATGTTCAGCAAGCAGCGCTACGTCCAGTTACCCAGGATAAATTTTGCTGTCTTTGTAATGAAACATGCAGTAGGTCAGTGTTGTTTAAGTGCTGAAAATATTCACATGCTCAGAAAAGTGTAAAGTGTATTGAACACCATAATCAGTAATGTTGTCCATAAAAAAACTGACAGATTTTCGATACATCACAAACATCACAATTTTAGGCAGCTGGTGCCCTGTAAATTATACGCATGTATAGTCATGTGAGTCATGTGTATAAGTAAGTACGCCCACATGAAAAGTTTAGACATATTCAGCATAGTTGGACATACAGATAGCCTGTCTTTATTTAAACAATACTGATTGACAAAGGTGATATCATTTAGCAAGTGACACTTAAAATTTCCATTATTAGTATTTGTATAATTGTATAAATGTGTATGAAGTTGAAATAATTAAATGTAAGTACAAACATGTGTGTAGTTGAAATAATTATGTAAGTATGTACACCCTTATGTATCACTTACTCAGATGTGTCAATTTGAAATCAGTTGCATCCGATCAGGGGCTAATGATCAGTACGCTGTTAGAGTATATCTTGGAGTAAGATATTTAAACCTCAGATATCTGGTCTAGTTTGCTGTTATTGGACTGTGTGGCATCTTCATGACTAAATCAGGAGAGCTCAATAAGACCTCCAGAAAGAAGCTTGCATGTGCCTATAAATCTGGGAAAGGGGTTTAGAAGATTTCCAGAATTTTAAAAAATCAATCAAAATCATAAGTTAAAGGCCGTAGGACCAAACGAACTCATTCAGGTTTAGAAAAAAGCAAAGATAACATTTAATCAGAAGAATCTCATACTAACTGTAGCACAGTGGTGTAGCAAAGTAGCACGGTGGTGGAAATGTTAGGGTTTGGCCTGGCCACCTTGCTCTCATTGAATTGACTATGGATTCTCTTTCATGCCAGAGTGTGCTCGAGGAGAATGCGAGGCTTTTGGTCACGAAGTTGAGGAAGAAGTGAACCTTCTAACAGGATAATGTTCCCAAACATGCACACAAGGAATGGTTCAAAAGGACACAAGCAGAAAGTTTTGGATTGGTTTAGGCAGAGCCCAGATCTGAGTCCCACTAAAATGCTGTGGGCAGTTTTTGAAACGGGCTGTACATGCAAGAAACCCCTCAAACACACAACTGAAAGAGTTCTTTATGGAGAAGTGGGCCAAAAATTCTCCCAGTAGAAGGCAGAAGCTAGTTGACAGTTATAGGAAATGCCTACATAAAAATAGTTTCTGTCAAAAGGGGCAGTAACAGTTACTGAAGCCAGGAATGTACATCAACAGAAAAAGTCCTCAATAAATGACAGAAAAATGACCTCTCGGTATTTTTTTAAATGAACGATTGCTATACATACTGTCTAACCAAGGATCTAGAACTGATTTCTCCACATTTGTCAAAAAAAGGAAACATTTCATGAGGTGTACGTTCTCCCTCACATAACTGTAGTAACTTGATTGTTAAAAAAATATTTTATCCAAGTATCTACACCTGAAACTTGATAAGAGAGCATAACTGATTGAAGTGATTAAAGTTGTGGTAACCATGCTCATTTTATCTTATGATCATCACTATTAACATGATCTTAAGTCTTTGTGTCTGTGTGTTTGGGGGGGGATTACTAAGAAAAATACAGATTGTAAACATGAGGTAAACAAACTCTTAAGTGATATGAATTAACCTCATATTTTTCAGTGACTGTTAACCGCATTTTTTTTTAGAGGTGGCTAAATAAAGTCCTCAACCTGTCTCCGCTACATTAATGAACAATGTTACAACAGCTTAACTGCACCTGTGTATTTGACTCAGTTTAATGTAGTGGGTTTGTTGTGGGAAGTAAGTTTGTCCCGGCGTGTGAGAGGAGTTCCAGCATGTTGCCACAGCCAAGTGGACGCCATTAGCTGGGCAGTCACATTACATTAGTCATGAAGTGTGTGGTTAAGCTCAGGTTGCCATATAGTAGTTACTGAAAGGCTGTTACTGAAAAGGAAGAAATTCAGGATTAGAGCTGAGCCAACCCAGTTTGGACCTAAGAGAGCGAGGAGAGAGATGAATCATCGCCACCGCCTTTCTAAACGCCAGCACTGTTTACCTATCCTTCCTGTTTTCTTTTTCATGGAAAACTAATAAAGAGCTTTATAAGAGTGTCTGCGAAATGACAATATAGCTTATTAGTGCTGCTAACCAACTGCATTCTGTAATACGTGCATGGGAGCTGGGGTGGGAACTGGGCTTCCCAGGTGAGTCAACAAGGCGTTAGCTTAGATGATTGATAGGTTGGATAGATTTTTTTATTTTTTTGCTGGGGTGGAACACATTTTGGCATAAAAAAGCCAATAAATTAGCATTAAAGAGCAAGCAAAGAAAATCGATTGAGATTAAAAGAATGGCTTTCCCTTATGTAGTAATGTCGTCTTAGCATCTGCCTGTCCCAATAACTTCATTTTATCTTCCATAATATCTTAGGCTTCTGCGTACCCTAATAACTTTCCTGTAGTTTCTGCCTACTCAGTAACATTATGACTTCTGTCTACTCTAATAAATTCATCATGGCTCCTGCAGGCCCAGTGACTTTTCTTGCCCTCTGCTTACCCGAATAACTTCCTTGTTGAAGTAGAATTCAGTGGCCTGCTTTATCTAATAGTGCTGATCTGGTGAAACCATGACAGGCTGCGCGAAGTTCTTTAAAATGTGCCATTTCATTGCTCTTGTTGGCTAGGCCCAGAAGACTAAAGACTGAAATATTTAAAATCTGTTAAAAGAATGTATGATGTCTCCAGAATTTGGTTAGGCCTATAGTTACGAAGAGAAGTCGAGATTCTTTTTTCTTTAGCAGTAGCCTCACAAAATAAATTCTGGTTGGATTACACATTGAAGGATTAATGTCAGCTGGTAAAGAGTTGAAAATGTAAAAAAAAAAAGAGATCTCGAGTGATTAATGCATTGAAATCAATAGCTGAAAAGTATGAGGCCACACAAGCTCACAGAATGAGGGCCATAAAAGTGCATCAGAATGTTCTGCCCACAGTTTTGCCGAGTTCTAAACATCATCTGAAAGCAACATCAGCACGAGCTCTTTTTTGGAAGCTTTGTGGATTGGTTTTCCCTGTCTAAGTAGTAGATTTTCCTGTGCGATGGCAAGTGTCGGCTGGAGTGGTGTAAAGCACACTGCCAGTTGACTCTAGAGCAGTGGAAAGATTCTCTGGAGTGATGGGTCATGCTTTGGCTTGGACAAATTGCACAGACTGTTCCTGTGGCTGAACGGAAGCAAATCTGAAATTGAATATGTTCAAAAATCCAGTAGAAAACCCTGGCAGAAGAGTGGAGGTTGTTATAGTAGCAAAAGAGGCCCAAACTTAATGCCCATGATTCTGGAAAAAGATGTTCAGCAAGCACATGTGAATGAGGTGTTCAAATGTCCACATACATTTGGCCTAGAATGAGGTCACAGCAGAATCAGCAATCTGGAAGGCAATAGTTTGGTAATAGTCTGTGTGTTTTGTCTCTTTTTTTTTTTTTTTTGTGTTTATCTGTAACAGTAGTCAAATTGCATAAGCTGTGTTTTGTGGGACCTTGATGTGAAATAATCGGGTCTGTGGTGTTGCAGTGTTTTTGAGCAAAACCACATGCTGCATAAGATCAGTAGCTTTGTAAAATCAGTAGACATTAGATGCATATGACTGTTAAACTCTCTGGTAGTTAGAGCATAGTTTAAGTTGTTTCAAATAGTTTTCAGTCCTGACTGAAAATACTAAACAAATGAAAATAAAGTATCACAGTTGACTCTTGAGCTTGACTGACGCAAGAATGATCATGTCTTTGGTGTCATTTAGTCATTTATTCTCACCATGACACATCTGTCTTTCGTATAACTAATGCACTTATACTTTGTTATCTAACCAATCAGTTTTTGCTGTAATGTGAAGCTATACCTTGTCCATAACATGTGAGATCTGGTAGAAGCATTAGCCTAGTTAGTGAGGTAGTGTGGTGGCATATCATATGTGTGTGCCGTATTTAGCTTGGCTAGGCTGCAAGTTGTTAGGGCTGTCGCTGCTAATCGACAGGGAATGCACAGAAGTGCCTGTAATGAAACCAGGCAAACTGTCCACAGAGTAGAGTCTAAATTTAGTACAAGGCCAGTGATTGATGTAGTCTCTCTAGATCCTGCACGAATTGCAACAGAGTTTATGAGTTTATAGCAAATGGTTTGTAAAATTGTAGGCACCTGAAGACTGACTAAGACTGAGTAGGAAGACAAAGTTACATTCATTTGCCAGTTTCTTCACTTTCTCAAGTGTAGCTGCAAATGTTTATGGTCACCAAATGTTGTAGCAGTGCTAAAGCTAAAATTAGAGACGCACTGATTTGGAATTTCTGGTTTAATTAACATGCTATTGTGTTTATTTGTTTTTATGAGTGACCATTATTTTTACTTTTGTGAAGTGCAGTCACTGTAAGACAGGTCTAAAAAATGGGTTATTGATTACTTTTGCATTGCCTTGACGCAGGCTAGACTCCTAACCAGGGGTTAGGAGTATATGGGGTTATCGGGGGTCTAAGAAATCTGGACTGACACTTGAAACCTTTTGATAGCCTCAAAATTTAGGGGGGTTTCTTCAAAATTGTGAAACTACAAGCTGCAAGAAATTGTTGTAATGAGCTTTCACTTGAGTTAGAAGATGTTCAGCTTATTGTCCTGTTTCAACCACCAACCCCCCCATGTCAACAAATATTTTTCATTTCATCTGTCGCTAACTCCCCCAGTCGATTGCCAGTAAGTATTTCGCGCATTGCTCCTAACGCTACATTTACCTGCAGTTGAGTTCAAAAGCTTGGGTACACCTGGTCAAATTCTATGCGGAAATGTTAAGCGCAGCAGAAAAATAGAAATTGGGCCATATTTACCTTTGTTTCTGGTAGTGAATACATGTAATTCTGAAGCTGTCTTTTTGAGAATGAAAATGGCCAGCACTATACATGATTACGCGTGTGTGTGTGTGTGTATGTGTGTGTGTGTGTGTGTGTGTGTGTGTGTGTGTGTGTGTGCACGCGCTGTAAACAGGATGCTAAAAAATCAGTTATAGCTAATCACCAAATTGGACTAATAATAATTGTCCCATTTGTTTGTGAATAATAAATGAGCTGCCAGTAGGCTTTATCATGCACCCCTATATGAAAATCTCTTATGAAGCTAAATTTTGAATCCAGAAGACATCCTGCATGTCTTACGGACTTCTGCTTTAGCCTTCTGTTTCCCTTTGTGTTTATTTTAGATGTGTGATGTGAGTCACTACTGAGATTGTGCACTATGTAGACCAAATCCCAACTTACTGCTCCATGTTTCGCTTCAGCACTCAGTGTTTTGCATAAATGTGGAATTGTTTGCAGCTGACTGACAGCACAAAGCCTGCATCACAAAGAAAGCAAGATTACTGACTACAGGATGTCTTTCAGTTTCCCATCTATCTGGATGATAAGTTAGCTCTGTGTGCGCAGATACAGACCATTCTGAAAGCCACAGTTGAGTTCAGGCACTCAGGCTGAAATCTGGTCTTGGAGAAAATGGAAGAAATTGTTATGATTAGATGGTCATCATCAGGAGTGCTGTAGAGTGTGTTTTTTGAGAGGCAGAATCTCTCATCTATAAACATTCGGCCTATTAGCCTGTGCTCAGAGGACAAATAAGTGGTATAGGCAACATTCTGTATTGTTTCACTGTAGAAGTGTCAAGTTCCTTATAAATATTTATGGCAGTGTGAAAAAGAGCTTATTTATTTCAGCAATTTCTGTCAACAAATTTTCAAAATGTCATTTTCCTTTGCAGGCAGAAGAGAATTTGTGCAGCGTCTGAAGCTCGAGGCTATACTCAATGTGCACGATGGCTGTGTGAGTATCAAAAACTGATTCACCTTGGTTCATAGACTGTAGTTTGCTTGAGGATTTTCTCTTCAAACAATACGATTATTCTTTGTGTTTAGATTAGAACCTCGAGGAGTACATGTCTATCTGGGTTAGCTTAACACTTCTCCTCAGGGGGGTGTTTGTGCGTCCTTGGTCCCAGCTTGCAGTTTTTTGTATCTGTTAATGACTTCAACCTGGAGATTGATAGACACCAGACAGCCACTAGTGCTGTCACGCTTTACGCTGGGGGAAAACTCAACCCCCAGCAGTGACATAGGCGCCAACACCAAGGTGGCCTTGCCCCATGTGTTTTGTGGTGGAAACTGTTGCAAGGTCTTGGTATGCTTGAAAATGGAGTGTGTGCTTTTGTATTGCTAGTAGTTTTTCTCCTAGTGTTTCATCTGTGTACAATTATGGGTTGAGTATTTACTGAGTACCAGTCTTAAAGTACACAGTCTTGTTTTCTCATTGCTCATTGGCTTATGACGTCTGCAGTTTCACCGACAGTTAAACAGAGCTGGAAGAATGATGGTGCACAAATTCTCTCTACGGGCTTATGTCTGTCTTACCATTTAATGGGTTACAGTTGAAAACTAAACTGAAAATGGAGTAGATCTGTTCTACCTCACATTGTATAAGATATAACTTATTGTGCACGTTTCTGTAAACGTTTAGCACTTTTTAAATTTTCAGTTAGAAATACATTTATGCGTGATCCCACGGTCGTCCATGACTGGGGCTTCAAGAGCAGGAGAGCAGAATTTTGCCTAGCTAGTACCTGTCAAAATACTGTTTCATTTAGACTGTAGCTATTGTCGATTGCACTAAATGTTGTCTTGTCCGGCTGTTGTGTTTTTTCTTGCTCTCTCTTTCGTCCTGTCTGCAGTTGTGGTCTTGTAGTGTTTCTGTTTCTGTTCTTGTGTTGCTCTGTGGTCCTGGAGGCACGTAGTTTCGTTTCGCCCTGTACTGTGTGTATATGGTTGAAATGACAGTGAAACCTACTTGACATGACTTTCTCTGGCCCTGCCTCTTCCCCATTCAGTCAACGTGGGCATCTGTTAACAGATTTGCATCCTAGCTAGTCAGTGAAATTGAGCATTTCTAGGAGCGGGGATAAAATCTGGTATAAATCCCCCCACAAAACATTTATGCTTATGTACAAAAATCTTATTGACATTTTGTGCATCAGTGCAGAATGTTTTGAGAGGAAACTGCGGTGCATCTAAGAACAAATTATTTTTCCCCACAGCTCATGCTGTGAGGCCTTTATATGTCATTGCCACATTCAGCTCACAAGCCAACCTAAAAAACAAACCTCAGAACTGTAGGAAAGTTGCTGACTGCGGCTTGATTTGCTTTATGTTCCTCTGATGCTTGGTTTCTGTATATTTCATGGTAATTTTGTTTAGCAGGTTTGTGTCTCTTATCAATCATTATTATGTTCAGAGTGGAACAGAAGCATGTGAAGGCTAAAAAGTGTCTGCAGTGCTTTTATTGTTTATGGAATATGTGTGTCTCTTATCAGCAAGCTAAAGATAATGTTTTAGTTTCTGATTCATGACACCCTTCCCACTTTTAGAGCACCCTGTTTGCTCTTACTGACGTGCCAGACAGACGCAGTGACTAATCTGGGTGACTACACGGTTTTAACACACAACACGTTGTATTCTACTGTATACGTAACTAATATCGTCTGTACTAGGAATCCAGTGATGCTTTGCCGAGGGAAGATAAATGTGGGGGGCATTTGTAAGGGAAAGGAAACCTTTTGTGGTGGCCGTTTTTCAGAGGGTCTCAGGTGAAAGGGAGTAATTTTGTGTGATGATGCTTGCTGTTCTCCAATACACTTGGGCCACTTGAGCTAGAGTATATCAGCCTCTGCAGGTTTCGTTAATGAACTATTGATCGATGGTTCGGTCAACAATTGCATTGTGGTTCACAAGGCTTCACCATCAGGATGCCATCGTTCATGTTCTTGCTTCAGTCGAGACTACAGATTTAGAAATGTCACGTTTTGTGTTCTCCGTTTGATAGTGTCTACTGATGTTTGTAATTTACAGCAGATGTGGTGATGGTCATTTCTTTATTTTTATTTGCATTTCAGAGAAAATTTCCAGATTTTTAATTTAAAATTTACTTATTGTTTATAATGTTTGCACAGTCAAAAAGGAGCGGTTCAGG
>JBBPCZ010067338.1:0-12148 GCA_037974445.1 Brycinus macrolepidotus | reverse complement strand
CTCTCTCTCTCTCTCTCTCTCTCTCTCTCTCTCTCTCTTCCTCTCTCTCTCTCTCTCTCTCTCTCTCTCTCTCTCTCAGGGGGTATGCAGGATTATAATTATGTGTGGGGTCAGTGTTTGGAGATCACTCTAGAGCTGTCCTGCTGTAAGTTCCCTCCAGAAAAGGAGCTTCCAGGTCTGTGGGAGGCCAACAAGCCTGCATTACTTGCCTACATGCAGCGAGTTCATCTAGGTACACACACACACAAACACACACACACACACACACACACACACACACACACACACACACACACACACACATACACTGCACACTAATGAACATTACCGTGAGGATTTGATTTGATTGCATTCAATCACATCCTGAATGACAAGTTCTAGATTACAAATACCACCCCATCTCTTCTAAAAGGTATTAGATTGAACTCCATCGCACTGAGCTCCATTGGCCATGGTGATCTGTGATCTTAGGCTCATGTGTGGCTGCTGCGGTCTGTGGCAACTAGGTACCTGTGTCAGCAATGGGGGAAGCTTGTCTAGATACTTTTGAAGATCAGTTTATCCCCTGCCTAAAATATAGCCTCTATATCTCTATCAACTAAAACTGATATTTTTCTCCCTCTGAAACATTCCTTAGAAAGAGTTTGTTTTAACCCATGATGACCTTCAGATGCCTTGACAATATAAATGAATGCAAATCCTAATGTTTAGAACTGTACCTTCTCCTAACCATGAAAATGAACATTTTACTAACCAACCCTGCTTTCAAACTGCCTTTAAAAAATTCCCCCAAATGCTCAGTAACTGTGAAACTAAAATGTAAGTTACATAATTATTTAAGTAAACACACAAAATGAGTTCATGGAGTTAAATATGGATGCAGGGTGTTTGACACTGTAACGGCATCATTTTACACGTACAGCTCTGTAATAACCTTGTATTGTTAGTCAGGTTCAACTGAACTTGGATCATTGTAGTAACACTACCATAGTACCACCATGCCACTGTAAAGTCAACCCTTTATCATCAGCACATAATGAGACAAAGACACCAGTGTATCTATGACCTGTTGCTATGTGATAGTGCTCCAGCTCAGCAGCCTGGACAAAGCCTGACTGTCAACATGACACTGTGGTTCACACCTTCAAGCAACACACCAGCCTTGAAAGTTGACCCAGCAAAACCTCTGAGCAAACAGCAAATGGCAAAAGGCACAAAAAAGGCAGAGCAGAGCTAGATAAGCTCCCACCTGGACAACCTCTCCAACATTTTTGTTGCATTTTTACACTTGTTTTGGCAAAAATATGAGCGCATACTGTTCTGAAGTGACCATTTGTCATACGTGAACACAGCACACATGTGAACAACACGAAATCGTTCTCTGTTTTTAACCCATTCACCAAGTGAAGCAGTGGGCAGCCAGGAACACGGCGCCCGGGGAGCAGTGTGTGGGGACGGTACCTTGCTCAAGGGTACCTCAGAGGTGCCACTAGCAGTCCTGGGATTCAAACCCACCACCTTCTGATCACAGGGGCAAATCCCTAACCACTAGACCACCAGCAAAATTTTATTATAAGCAAATATGATTGATGCTAACTTTGATGCAGTTGAATTGCCACCTTTAGATCAATGCATCATCATATCTCAAAGCATTTTTATCCTCTTACTGGCAACAATGTCATCTGTAAATGAGTGAGATTATGAAATACAATACATAGGTTATATTAATGTTTTAAAGCCACATGGCTTACTTACATGAGTACAAGATTAACTCACACCTTGCCCATTTTATTAGAAAGCCTTCTCTTGCAGCTCCACCCTTGTACACTGTAGCCCATCTTTTTTTCATGGACAGTTTGGGTTCATTATCTTCTAGAACTTCATCGTTAGTCAGTTTCTGAGTTGCTGAGTCACTCTTGACTGGGTGTTTTGCGTGGCGCACCACTTTTAACCCAGGTTTACCACTGACAGGTATAAAAACCAAGGTTATGTACCGACACTCCAACCGATTATTAGTGGGTTAGACTTAATGTTAGAATTAGGTTTGGGTTTTGGGTAAAGATCAAAGGTCCTAGGATTAGAGAGAGCTGGGGAAAGTTGATTTGAAAGTATGTACAGTGGACCATGAAGAAAAAATAAAGTGTTATTGAAATGTTTGCTTGACAGTAAGTCAGCTAATGTGGAAAAGTTAATGGTGCATTGTGATAATCTGAAAGTCTAGACAAAAGGGTGCTGAACCCTGCTTTCAGTTTTCCAGTGTTTAGTTGGAGTGTCTAGACAAAGATGCCGCACTGGCTCCACATATCCAGTCCAAAATGAAGCTTACAAGAAAACAGAAACATTTAAAGTTGTGGTGCAGTTTTCCACTTTTGAAGATTCAGATTGCTTACCTGCATGATTGGTGATTCAGTCTGCCACTACATTAAATCAGCCTTAACAAACTGATGCCATTAAATGATCTAAAACTCTTAAAATATGGGTTAATAAATTGATTTTAGCCCGGGCACAGGGTTCTAGGGAAAAAACGAATAAACACTGAACCTTTTACATTATGTGGGGGAAAAATGTCCTTCATACACACTTTTACAAAAATGGTTCTTCAAAGAACCACCCATTGAAAGGGTCTTTATGGAGCAATACAATTTTTTTAAGATTATGCAAGCAGATAATAACAAAATAATTTCAGATGTTCATTATTAAAATAAGAACAAATTCTTGTACATCTCAACCAGACCCAAAAAAGCTTAAAGCCTAACTCTGTTTAAAAACTGTAAAAGTGTTGTTGATGATCTTTAAAAAACTGGAGTTATTATGTAGAAATTATTCTTTGGTAATATAATTTGATTTCTTCTCCAAAAACACTGATCACCCTGTTTTATACAGCTGTTTAACTGATTAAACTGCAAAAATAATATTCAGTTCATAACTGAAAGCATGTAGATAGTATATTTCAGATTTCTCATAATGGGTCTATGTGAAGTTAACACATGAAATTCTCAAGAATAGTCTCTCTCAGACATTTTTATTTAAGTGACAGCAGGAAGTTGAATTATCTTACTGTAGATTACTTTGTTGTTTTCAGACATGATGAATGAAGGAGCATGAATGCATGAAGGAAATGGAAATTATATTTTATTTATAACTAAGAATGTCATGAAACATCTTAAATAGTCTTACACCTCATAAAATAGTAAAGCCAAAGTCAATACATGTTTAATTGTGTAAGATATACTGCTGCAATCTATGGATAACAGTGAACAGATATCTAGTAGTAACGTTGTTGTTGCATGCTTTGTCAAGGTGTAACTACACAGTTATTAGGGATGCTTAATATAAAGTGCGATTTTTTGGCGGAACTGACATATTGTTTTTTTTTTTTTTATAGTATGTATTCCCTACATTGAAGATTCTTCCACTTACTAAGACACCAGTTTTTCAGTGTAGCACACTACCTTTCACATTTTAACAATGCTGGAGTGGAAATCTGAGCTTTTCTTGCTGATTTCCCACAGGTTTGAAAGGTCAAGTGCTGGACTCGAATGGGATCCCTGTCCAGAATGCCTCAGTGGAGGTGCAGGGGAGGAGAAACCTTTGTCCATTCAGGACAGATCGGAATGGGGAGTATTACAGACTGCTACTGCCTGGGAACTACACGATCACGGTGAGAGAGCCCCCTCTGCTGGTTAAGATGGGCACACAGCAGGTATTTGGTTTGCACTCTGCAGCCACTTTATCTGAAGCATCTTCTTTGTAGCTGAACCATTCTGGTGTACAGGTAGAGACTACAGTGCATCTGTTGGTCCGCAGTTTGTATTAGCAATCCTCCAGACCTTCATTAGTGATCAGCCACTCTTGGCTGGACATTTGGCCCACTCTCCTAGCAGTGTACATTTCAATATCTCAATAACTGTTGAAGCTAAAACTTTGAAATTTGGTATGCTTACACTTTTTTTGCTGATATATCCATTTGTCTCCCTCAGCAAAATGGATTCAGAATTCAGTAGCCAATAGATGTCTTTGTGAATGGCCAATCCTAATAAAATTTTGTAGGCTCATTCGTAACAGCAGTAAATGTTTTTTTTTTTTACCTGGTTTCAGATAAATCAGCCAAAAGATGTCACTACAACAATCTATAATGTGTTTTCCTCTGTTCTCTTCATTTTATCTTTAAATTCTGACATAACATTTACACAGTTCAAATGGCCCTCGTTCACCTGTTGAAGTGGTCAAATCATTCAACCTCCGGCTGCTTGGCCCAGTTCGCACGTTCCGCTTGGACCCCACTGATTGCCACTTACTCTCTCAACTTCTGGACATATTTCACACCACAATATGGCATGTTTAGTTAAAGATGGTTTTCTCATTTTACTCACATGCATAGTGTATTAGTCAAACACTGAACCCACAGTTTACGTTTGCAAAAAGTTTGCCCCTACAACAATTATTAGCATGGTAACATTATATTTCAACCTTAAGATCAGTTTACACACTGAACATAAGGGTTACAAAACATATGGCATGAGCAAAGCCATCTTGTTTGGGCAGGGATGGAATTAGATCTCAGTCAAACTCCATCTTTCTCTTTTAAATGAGTCTAAGGTAGAAATTGGTGTCACTGCTTTTCAGTTTATACACTAAAGGAGACTTTTGCCTTAGGCTAAAACCCGCACACAAAGACTAGACAAAAGGGTCTTACTTGGCAAACTGTATGAATTATGTTCTGATTGAATAATCCTGGCTGTGGGGGAGGTAAAGGCTCAAACTGGGGCTTTAAGAATCAGGAAATTACTTTATTGTTTGTGCCAGACTGTCTGTTAAAGGCTGGCCAGCCATAATGAAAATTCCCTTTTTGAGAGTGCTACTACACTCAGCCCAAGGGCAAACAGACTGACTGGTCCAGTAGTGGAGTGTTTGTTTGTTACATAGTAAATCCTGCCCTGTGTGTTGGGTGTAATCCAGTTCAGTACAGGGAGGAGAAGGCTGTAGCAGTTGAAAACTAACTGCCTCATGAAGGTTTGCGTTCATGCTCAATGTTTGACTAATACTTATCTACATGAATCAACTTGTGTTGGGAATCATTCACAATACTGAAAATCCTGGAAATTTATATCCAGTGGGGATGTTTAAATCATCTCACATTTGCTTCAGAACATTTTAAACGATTATGTAATCTCTAATAGACTTGCTTGCGTGGCTACTGATGCACTATGACACACTGTTATCTATATGAACAAAGAAATTAGGGCTGATTAGGGCTAGTGCTCTTTTAGTTGTTTTTTACATGGGTATTAGTGTGTCTATAAGTATTTGAGCAAACTTTTAGGCCAGAGATTGCTTATCAGTTTATAATCATCTTCTCTTTTCATTTGGTGAGTGTGAGCGTTCAGAGTTCTGATCCATGACCTGAAGCTCCAGTCCTGGTTTTGCTTCATTTACAGATGCAGCTATGAGTTGCTCTGATGGTTACTGTAACACTGGAACCTGACTATACAGGGGAAGAAAACTAAAATAGTATTCTCCATTTTTAATGCTGGTTTACCGTTTTGTTGTTGGGGTTGAATCTTTTTACATGAAAGATTTGATTTTTAAATGTTTGCTTTTTTCATTAAACACTCAAGGAGATGATGAGGAGGAAGAAAATAGTGACAAAGAGAAAGTTGTCATTTTTCTTTTCCTTTTTATTTGACTTATATATATATATTTATTTGACTTATATTATATTTTACTCTGTACAAATCAGACACTTCTGGCACAGATGCAACTGTCCTAGATATAATGAACGTGGCTGAAAAAAACTTGACAACATCAGTATTTAGCAATACTTTCATCCCAATTTGATTTTTATTTTTTTTTAATTGCTTATCATTGTAAAATAATTGATTTTAATGCTGAAATCATAGTGTCCGTTCCTGTTTTAATGTTTTAAATACTTTTTTTTTTTCTTGCAGGTGGCACACCCAGGACACCAGCCACTCACAGAGACTGTCTCAGTGCCATATGGTCCAGACACATTCAGTGCTTTAACACACAACTTTCAACTTCAGAAAAGCTCCAGCAGTTCTACTCTGGGGGCAACAATACAGCCCACTTGCCCCTCGCCTGGGCTCCAAAATTCAGGGAACCACAGTGCCACCCTGCTGCCCAGCACATTCACTGCACTTACTGCCCTTATACTCCATAGACTCCTGCTGTCATGAAGACAACCATCTTTTAGCGCTTATTTGAATGAAAAAATGCAAACCTTGCTTGCCTTGCACACTTACATGAACCAGGTTTGTTAGAGTTTGTTTGGTTCATATCATCAAGTGATTATCTGCTTTCTGCAGGTCACTCCAGCAAGAAAATTAAGTGCCACAGAAAGAGGCAGACAGATATAAATGCACTATAGTCCAGTTCCCTGGATACAGTTTAAGCCTAGTCTCTGACTAAACTACAATGTTTTTCAATGTGATTCACTTTTGAAAATAATTTCTTAGGCTAGTTAAATACTAAATCTGGGTTTTGGAAATTGAAACAATATGTCCAAAAGATATATCCAGACACCTGCTCATCCAACGTTTCTTTAAAATTTAAAAGTATTATTAGGGAGCCCCACCGCCCAACCCCCATCCCTTATGGCCTCTACTCTTCTAGGTAGGCCAAATAGTCTGTTAGTCATGAGTGACATAGCCAATCATTAGTAACATGACAAATTAGATAAATATTTTACACTTTCTTTAATAAAGCATAAGCTGCTTCTGACTAAAATGAGGTAGTTGGCATATTATACAAAACAAACTATAAACTTACAGCACCAGGGAATCCCCGTCTTTCTTGGTAGGTTCATCTTGCGGTTATTGGCACACAATACACATGTACAAAGTACATCCTGTACATAACTTTTCATGTCCAATAAATAGCCAGTAAATTTAAACAAAACCCTCCTCTTTCAGTGCAAACTGAGCAGCCCTACAATCTCTCTTTTCAGTCTGAGACACATGTTAAGCAAAAGTTAAAGGCCTAGCAAGCATAACTAATCTTAACTAACAAGTATAACTGAACACAACTAACAAGCATAGTTAGAACTAGCAAGCTAGCTCATCTGCCTGTGGTCTGTCCATTCCTTCACTCAGCCAGCCGTGCCAGCATTCCCTGGATACACATTCAGCAGTGGATTGCTTACTTTCTTGCTATATAATAAAAGCTAGAGAACGTTTTTACTTAGTCATGTGCACAATGGGGATAGTCTAAAACATGACCAGCATAATAGAGTTTTCAAATGAAGTCAAGTAGACAAGCCTGATCAAGTAGTCTTATTGTCTTTTCTCAGAGCAATAAATACACAAGACGTTAACTAGACAGGGCAATAAAAACAGCATATAGACAAACATCAAGTACATGGATGTGAGACATGAATGGAGGATCTAGTGCTAACAGTTGTTAACTGCAAACTGTTTAGGAAGATTTAGGTGTCACGTAGAAGTGTTTAATGAATTGAAAGTGCAAGTGAGCAGTGATGGTGAGGGTGTTTGATCAGTCTATGGATTGATGTTGGATAGGATCTAGATCAGTCCAGGTAGATGTTGGGGGGCAACACTATGTTTAGTTATCTGACTGCCTGGGGTAAAAGCTGTTGCAGATTCTGGTGGTGGTGAGGGCTGTGGTGTGGATGGAGCTGCTGCAGTAGATGCTGATGGTGGGTGGAGAGACCCTCTCAGTTGTCCTCGGCTTTAAGGGTCCTGTGTTTTGAGATGGTGCAGCTCTGATTCGCTCTCTGTTGCCCCCGTTCTGCTCTTTGGGATATTAAGACCACGCCCAGATGGGTTTTAACATATTTATATTTTGTATTTTTAATGTAGTCCTTCAGGAACAGTTCTCCAGGCTTCCTGAAGGACTTTCAAAGACTCTCATTTTCAGTCCTATACCTGACTGGAATTTTTTTTTGTTTGTTGAGCCACACAGTGACCTATGCATTGGTCACTCAAGCTTAACAAAGCACCTCTAAGGCCTGAACCAGTGAAGAAACAGGTGCAGATGATTCCAGATGATCAGGCAGTGATCAGTATACTGGTAGTGCTGAATGCTGAGTGGTTGGAACATCTTTATCTAGGCACCTTGTATCTTTAGGCTCTTTGCAGCCTGTCATAGTAAAACAGTTGTTCCCATTTCTTTCATTTAATTGACTCAATTTGCCAAATATGAGATAGTTTGACAGACATAAAATAGTATTTTTGCACGAACAAGTTGATTCAAATCAAAATATAAAGAAATAAAGGATTGCTCAAGACTTGCACAGTACTGTTTACATATATTGTAGGCTAACTATGTCAAACCATTTATAAATAACCATGGGAGAAAGAGAATAATCCTGTCAGTACATGTAATTTATTTTATCAACACAGTTGGACAGGTAGACAGATTGTCATTTAAAGGGCCTATGTTTATTTTATTCCCTGAGATCCACTGTTTATGCACTAAAGTCAGTCACAATTTCTACATGACCATTTTACAACCTCCCTTTACCCCTTTAAATTACACAGGCTGTTCTTGTTACTGTGCCTTTAAAACTGATATATGTAAATGACCTCTGCTCTGATCAGCTGCCCTGTATTGTGGCTCATTCAAAAAGCAGTTCAAGCTGAAACACTCCATCTATTTTTATAGATGGCAGGGATAAGCTTGTGTGAGCCGAATAGCTGGATTTATGTTAATGCACTGGTGAATTCAAAATGGGCTTAATTTCCATATGTGGACTGTATGGACTGGGAAGTGAATGGTACATTTTGAAAACAAGCAAGGAAAATTGGGTTTTTCATCATATTGACCTTTTAACATTAGCATGTTAGCAGTCATGTGTTGATCATTGTTTGTACCAGCCTCTCCTATAATATTCTGCTTCATAGCTACAAAGAATGTAATTAGACCACTCTGTAGTCCAGTGCTTAGGAGGTTCACATCATTCTGGCTTATTACTGCCATTGTCCATGGAGATCTTGGGCCTGTATACGTTGTTAACTCTGAAGAGATTATACATGCTATGTGTGTATGCAATTATATACCTATGTTAGCTAAGGCACACATAATTACAAATTAGAAGGATTGTCTGGATATTTTTGGACATGTTGTACATCTGACGCTCGGCAGGCAGAACACTGACCCAGAATTGTGTGTGTCTTGTCTTGGAGTTCTGTGCTTTGGGATCTGATGGTGGTACTCTGATATCTCTGAATGTCATCAGGACATTATATAGTAGTTTTAAAACATATGGAAATAAATGGAAAGCTATTAGAGTTGACAGGTGCTGGTGCGTAATTGCAGACCTGCTGTATGAAGCAAAAGTGAATGAAGACTTGGAGTCAGCGGCTTTTTTAGACTTGGAGTCAGCGACTTGGAGTCAACTGCATAAAACTCAGATTTATGACTTTATTTTTGCTCATTTAATTGCTTGGTGATTATCAGAACTTTATATGACATGAAACACAAAAGCTACACTACTGTTTAAAAGTTTGGAATCATTACTAATTTTTGATAATTAATTATTAAGAGTCACATATGGATATGTTTATATAAAAGTAATAATGCTGGAGGCTGTATACAAACTCAGAAACTACACACAAAAAGGTGTTTTTGGATGTTTTATTTAATATTGCAGTCAGATGGGAACAACAAGGAGTAATAATAAAATGCATACTTACACTTCAATTAACAGTCATTTTTGTCCATTTTTGGACAAAATAAGATGTATTCTGAATGTTAATGTCATTATAACTATAGCCACAACTGATTCATCATTCTTTGTTTTTAAATTGTTTACTCTTTGGCTTCCTTTCGTCCAATGAATTGATTTGAATTTATTTGAATTATTCTGGACTCACATATTGGTTTCGTGTTACATAATTATATGCAATTAAAATGATTTTATATTATTTACAAAGCAAATGATTCCAAACTTTTGAATGGTAGTGCAAATCCAGGATATTACAACTTGAAGGCACATTGTCTACTGTGCTCACTTGATAACTATTTGAAATTTTGGACTAAAGATTCATTTTATTTTCATCATAAAGGCCAGTGTAACATACCAGTATTTTGTATCATATGTTAAAGAAAATTAGTCAAAATATTGGTAACCATGGGTGTTAGAGAGGGTTTTTTTATCTGCAGGTATTACGCAAGTATTTTACAAAGCAATAACATATTTTGCTGGGAAAGTGTGTGGCTCACTAAGAACTTCAAGAAAACTCTGTAGCCAAATGTGGGTCTCTCCTAATCATCTACCTCACCTTTATCAACCTCACATTGGTTCAGTGACTAGTAGTGCCTTAAATAAACTTTTCCCAAAAAATATCTTTTGTGTTTTAATTTTTTTTAAATATCAAAATCAGTTTCAGTGAGCCCAGTGTTGGTGATATAAGACTAAATAGTTGTAAAAGAAATGTAAAAATGTTTGTGCTGGAAAGAAACAGACACAACTGCGGAATCAGTTTTATTTGGGGAAGAACAACAAGCTTCAGATTCAGGCTCATCATTTTCTTCTAGAAAACCACAGAGTTAAAGGGTAAATTTTTACATATTTACAATCACTGAGATGTAAACAAAGCCATTCAGAGGGGTTTGATTGGAACCAGACATCTGAAGCATTTAATGGCTCTAAAAGCAGGGTGCTGTAAGGCAAAACAGCCTCAAACAAAAACGATTATTTCAAATGTAACACTGTTTTAGCTTCATCAACATTACATATAAAAACTCAGAGGACTGCTTACTGTTGCTTTGAGTAGTAACAACAGGCGGTATCTCTCTCTCTCTTTCTTTCTCTTTTTCTCTATCTCCATATCTCTCTCTCTCTCTCTCTCTCTCTGTCTCTCTCTCTCTCTCTCTCTCTCTCTATGTATATATATATATATATATACATATATACATATATATATGAGTGTGTGTGTGTGTGTGTGTGTGTGAATCTGAAACTGAAATTAACTGTAATAAATTCAAAATGGGAATTGTAAGGAAAAATCAATGGGCTTCCTAATACGTTTTATATTGCACCGGTTGCACAGTGTACAGAGTGTCAATCATTACTGTGATACTGAAATAGCAGACGACAAATAGCAAAGTCACTTAAAAAAGTTCAAAAAAGTTCAGAATTTTGAAAGGCAGTAAAATTATATATATATATAGACTAGATTTAAGATGATTTCACTTGTCAGGAATATTTTTTATCATGATTTGTCATGATCATCTTTGTTTCTATGGCATTTCAGTAAAAGATGTGAATGAGAATATTCTGCTCCCTGAAGAATTGTCTCCAAGAGCAAATTCTGCTTATTTGATATGTGCATTCTAAAGAGGATAGTGTGAAATCCAGTTTCTTCTAAAGAAGAACTTTCTACTGACTTTTTGAGGCATATGCAAAAGTACATTGCCGCTGTCAGAATGAAACCTCAACAAAAGTCATTTTACAAGAGAAGGAAAAACATCATTGTGAAAGTTTTTTTTTTGTTAATTTGTTGAAATTATTTTACACCATATCCACTGGTTCATTCAACATGACATTTTCACACAGTATCTATGTCAAACATCTGACATAGTTTTATATTATTAAAAAAAATTTGTTCAGCAGTGATATGTGAATTGTAAATCAAGTGTTCCAATGTCTGGGTTGCAATGAACCGTGTATTTTGATCATTTTTATCAACACTAGATGGCATAGTAGACCAACATGTGGTCCAATGGCTTGCTTGTCAATTTATCCCTGATCTAAGGTTACCCCCTTCCAGAATAGAATACTTATCCTGATTCCCCTTGAAGATCAACAGTGCACCTAATGAAGGTATGGCACAGCCTACTGGAATTTTAATTATAATAAACAGTTACATTTAAACTAAAATAAACACGGCCCATATCTGTGTGCAATTTCTTCTTCTTCTTCTTCTTCTTCTTCTTCTTCTTCTTTTTCTTCCTTCTTCTTCTTCTTCTTCTTCCTCTACTTTTGGCTGCTCCCAGTTAGGGGTTGCCACAGTGGGTCAACCGTCTCCATCTCCTTCTGTCCTCTGCATCTTCCTCTCTCACACCAACTGCCTGCATGTCCTCACTCGCCACATCCATAAACCTCCTACTAGACCTTCCTCTTCTCCTCTTCCCTGCAGCTCCATCCTCAGCATCCTTCTCCCAA
>JBBPCZ010067298.1:0-12150 GCA_037974445.1 Brycinus macrolepidotus | reverse complement strand
CTAAATAAGACAAAACTGAAAAAATCAGAAATTAGTGTTATTTAGTCTAAATCAACCCAAATGAGTACATGCCCGTGTCATTTAACCTAAAAAATAATAATACTAATAATAAGTCAACTATACTGTTACCCAATGAAGTAAGAAATTAGTGTCATGTAGACTATATAGACCCAAATAGGTCTACACTGGTTCTCAGAACTAAAATATGATATAGGGGTGTGATATTACAATCATCTTGCTATTTGGTTCAACAATTGATTCATAATCTACTAATAAGACTAGAGCTGGAAGGCCGGGGGGCAGGGAGTTGGGGTGATGTATAACATCACTGGTTGTTGACTGGTGCTGATTTAACACTAAAAACAATGCAGTTACATCTAATGTCCTAATTAATAAAATGCTTATTCTCTATTATGCATATTGTCACATGCTATATCACAATATTCTGATTAATTGGTACACCCCTATAAATGAATGACATTCAGTATAATTAGCCCATATAATTAAAGTCCATGCTGGTATAAAAAAACTGGACTTTTACTTATTTATTATTAGTCTGTCTGCCCTGAAGTGCTGACATCTCTATTGGTATGAATTAGTTAGAATTAGTCCATTTGTATTACTTTATTACTTTAATTACTTTAATTTACCTTTATTATTTTAAAGGAGTCAGGCCTGAGCCTGGTGATGATTGCGGTACGAGAGAACCGTCCTGCTATAGTGGAGAGGTTGCTGGAGCTGGGGGTCAGTCCTGGAGAAAAAGCCAAGGTAAGACCGGCTCAATTCTATACACTACTATACTATGTTACTATATTATTTTTCACAGACTATGCTCATACAAGCTCCATTCCAATAAATATGTCTCCAAAGGTGGTGAAATATTTTGACATGCTATTTATTATCGTAATATTTCCTACTGGATGAAGCCCATGTTTGCGAAGAATCTATTAGAAGAGCTTTAACATCCCGAGCCGCCGAACACACATGCAGTTAATTAGCTGGTAATTAAGTGACTTAGTGGAAAGAGCTTGTGAAGGGAAATCAATGTCAGTGCACCTTTGTGAAGAAGCGAGTTTTTAATCCGCTGCACCTGCACACACACACCAGAGTTTCCAGCGTACACAGCGTCATTGTATTGCTTTCCAATGTACACTGTAGGTGGTCATTTATCACGGATGCAAAATTCCGCAGCACTGTGAAGCCATACATACTGGATCTACTTTTTAAAGCAATGCCCAGAGGAAGATTTTGCTGCTTACAACAGTCTTTTCTTTGTCTCATCAGAGTTAATTCATCTTCTTGTTAGTTGATTATTGAAGTCTGACTTTTTTCTCATAACCCCCCCCCCCCCCAACCTCCAAGGAGAAATAAGAAGCAAAAAAAAAATCAACTTAAGATAGAAGTTCTTTTGCTTCTCAGTTTTCTTCTCTTTAACAATCTTAAACCTTGGATCTCAAAACTGTCTGACTTTGGTAACTGAGACAAACTTTAGATGTTCTACAGGCTCATTTATAAGACAGCCAAATTTTCTTTTGCGTCTTATGGCTTATCTCAAGACCTGGTTATTTGAGTCAAATAAAGATCAGAGCAGTGAGAGAAAAGAAAGTATTTTAGGCTGAGATTAGAGGAAGGCTCTATTTAAGGAGCTGAATTTAAGAAGTGAGAGAAATTGGTCAAAATCTCACATTGAGTTTAGTTATGTCTAGGACAAATAGGCTGGACAAAGAAGAGTCTTATTTTGAATTTTCCTTTCCTCTGGGTTAGACCAGAAATCACATTTACACTTTTAAATGCTGCTGATCAGTTCATCTGTGAAAAATTCTGGCTGCTACTGTTTTAGCTATGCAACTGTACTGTTTTTGTGAAGCATAGAATATCAGTCAGTGAAGAAACCGCATGAGCTTGATGATCTAATAACTTTTTTTTACAATTTGAGGCAAGTCTATTAAGGCATGCAGTTTTCCCAATGCTAAATGGTGGCTATAAGATTTTACTGCTAGTTAGCTACATGAGCCTCGAAGCTACAGTGCAAAACTAAGGTACAAACTTCACACACTGCACATGTTTTGGCGGATTGGGTTCCATTTGAGAAAAGGTGAATTTGGCACTAATTGGATTAAGTGACCTTACTGTCACTTTTAGTGTGTAGGCCTGCATTTATTTGATTGTAGACTTGCAAAAAATTATTATTTTGATGGTTGATTATTCATATAAACAAATCAATAATCATGTTTATGATGATGTAATGTGTGATTCACCTAAGATTTTCTCTCCTCTTAGATTTATACTGATCACTAAATCACTGTAAGACAGGCCTGTTTATAATATGTACTTGAAATCAATGGAGATTGAAAAAGTATGATTTATGATTTATTATTAGTTTATTATTTTTTTATCTGTTTATGTTGTTTATCATTCAGTTTTTCAGTTTGAGCCAAAGAAAAATTGTAACACATCCCATTGGTTTGCTGCTACTAACTCCAACACACCCCCCCCCCCCCCCCCCGGCCCCCCTTCCAAGACATAAACAAAGACATGTGCCAAACACATCCCGTCTGTGTGACTCATTGGTTTCAGCCCATTCAAGCTAACTAAACTCTAGACTAAATGACTAAAGCATATAATGACCAAACTCACTATATAATTGAACAAAGTATTTTCATCAACATTAGGAATAAATTGTAGTTGAAACGAGGAGATTGCACTTTTAGGTGTCAAAAGATCATAGAAATATATTGGGTCAATTTTCGAGCCCCAGTACTCACTGATGCCTTTGATGAAGCAAAAGAGAATAAGTTGTGTTGGCCGTTGTGATATCAGTATCACGTCTGTAAACTAAACAGAGTAGAGTATAACCGTGTCTCTCAGGCGCTTTAACTTATCATGAGGGTGACCAGAGGAGAGTCCTTCACAGGTTTAGGACAGCAGCCAGTGGGCATGGTGTTAATGGGTGGAAAAGGGGGGAGGCTGGTGGCAGTCTGGGAAAAGGTCATTCGCTTAGAATCATGGGGGATTTCATGAGAGTGGTGAGTTTTAATGCCAACCTTTACAGTGGAACCTTACAGGGATGCCTGGTCTTCTTTTGTGTTGAACACCAAGAACCCTAACCTGGATTTAAAGCCCACAAGGCATCACAAAACATTACCATCCACAAGCAGAGAGATAACAAGGACAGATAGTGCACTGAACAGTTTGCATAAACCGAATATTTTGAAACGTATAGCTTTTTCAAAGGATTTTTTCCTGAGTTTAATTAATGCTAGTGTTTTTACCATTTTATATTAAACCATGGATTTCAATATTTATGCCAGTGTTAAGGGCTTCCAGTCGTATATACTTGGTCTTGCCTCGGACAAAGAGGCATATGTGGACCATTAGGCTATAAAATTGGTTTTGCAAGCATATGCCAATGTTGTAGAGGACATAAAACGCCTTTCTCTGTGATTAGGAAAGTACAGGGGTTACAAAATCTGCGGGATGTCTATGAAATGTTTTAAAGTGGAACGACTTTTCTGGATGAATGCAGACAGCTCTGCTTTATGGGAGGAAACCAGAGGGCGGTCTGACAGAGTGGTTTTGAACAGACAAGAACACAGATGCTTCTATATTAAAACACAAAATTGATTTGAGTGACTCTGAAGCTACATCACTGAATGGCCATCATTCATCTCACTTTCATTATTAGAACATGAGAGATTTGGTGCTCAAGTGATGTGACCGAAGGCAAATTTGTTATGCATTTCATGTCAATTAATGTTGTTCACTTCAGTGAGACTGACTTTTAACAGCTAATGGAAGTTGTCGGTTCTTCTACCCTGCCACCCCAAAAAATGGTATCATTAAGAGTGCAATAGCTGTCACTGTGGTGGTACCAGAGATAAGTCTTATAATAAAGGAATATAATAACATCATAACTGTGACAGGCCTGCTAGTATCTCTAGTTTTTATTACATAATCACCTGAACCCAATTATTTGAGATGACTGCAATTATTTGGGCTGACCATCAGTCTTAAAGACACAGAAGCAAAAACAGCCATGTTTAATTCTAAGGGATAGAGAGTTCAGGCTGGAAAATGTTCATGTTAAAACCCTGCTGAGGATTCACATTTTGGCATGACTTTTCAACAACAGTTAAGATAAGATAATCCTTCATTAGTCCCACAAGTGGGAAATTTGCAACAGTTGAACAGATATAAACAAACAGACTAAGTTTAGTAGAGTAAATTAATTTTATTTCTCTAGAAATCCACTCAACAAACTTTTGTGCAACTACTTTTTGTATTAATTTAATGTCTAGGTGTGAAACTGGGCGTATTTTGCTTTCAGCTGAGCTGTCAGATATATAACATCCATTACAGTGTTAGGTCATGTGACATTAGGTCAAGTGCAAAACCCTAAATCTTGCATTTTGAATAGGTTCAGCACAATTGATTAAATTTGCCTGAACAGTTCAAATGACTCCTTTGAGCATCACTATCTATATTCACTAACATACACCAAACAACATAAAAATTATAGACAAAGCTAGTCAGGTGATAGTCTCTAAAAGGGACAAATTATTTTGAAACAAGGCAGAAACAGGCCAAGTGGTCAAACAACACAGTGGAACATGAAACAAGCACTGAGTCTAGTGAACAACAAGGGTAAAATACAGAGCTCTTTTAACACCTTCTGGCCGATGTCATGGCAAATCTGTCAGATAGCCACGTAGGATGATATCGACCGGATTGAACTGGAGCAACAGAAGAGATGGAACAGGAACAAACTGACACAAACACAGAACGCAGATGGAGTGAATTGGAGCATGACATGGGCCTCTCTACGTATGACATAAATACCAGCAATCAGCGAGAGCAAAGGTTGTGTCTCTGGTCTGGATTAGCAGTTCAAAATTAGATGCCAAACTTCATCAAATAGCAACAAGTGAGCGGCCTGTCATCTTTTCCTTCCAAAGAGAATGGGAAGACCCTCCTGCCAAGGACAGCATGTGGCACAACTCAGGTTCTGGTCTGACTCCCAGTTGGAGGGTTGACCCCTGCACTGCTCCGTGTTTCTACTGGATGCAAAACAACCAACAAATTACTCCTCTGTAATTACTGGATCCAGTCTTCAACGCTGGCAGGATATTTTGAAGGAAATTAGCTAAAATAAGTCTTTATGGAAACTTAGATTACACCTCATTCTGCTTGGGTGTTGACACGTAGTTCATTTTAGAACAGACTGGAATTTCATTGCGAGAGGAGTCTTGCCTTCTTAGGAATCATGATGCCATGTCTAATGGTGCCTGCGAGGTCAGTGGATCCCCTGGCATGCCAAGATCCATGGGATAAGAAAATAAGAGCAGATTCTTTTACTGTTCCTTGTACACTGTTTCTCCAAAATGATCCTTCAAACAAAATTGACTAGAAGACAAAGAGGAAACAAAAAATACAGTTTTTAAATGATCATTTCACTGACTGAAGAAAAAAGGTATCCAACATTAACTTGTCCCAGTTAACAGATTTAAATCTGTGTGGAAAAGGTTATTTCACGGCCGCTTTTATCCAAAGTGACTTCCATTCCCTAAATACAGGGGACAGTCTCCCTGGAGCAACTTGGGGTTAAGGTTCTTGCTCAGGACCCAGTGGTGGAATGCTGAAGGTAGGATTTGAACCCATGACTTCTTGGTCCAGAGGCAAGTATCCTACCCACTAGGCCACAACCAAGCTGTTTCTTAATTTTAAACTTCTCCAAGAGCATCAGTGACAACTCCATGATGTCACAAAAGAAACCAGATGAACATCTACAGAAAATAATCTTTTCCATCAGCCCGATGTTCTACTTTTGACAGCATTCCACAGTAAGAACATCATACCAACAAGTCAAATATAGTAGAGTGACTGTGTGAGGATCCTCTGCTGACTCAAATTAAACAAAACTGAGGTTCTGGAGTCTTGAAGCCCATTGAGATGATGTGGCAGGACCTTAAATGGGCAATTCATCCTTGAAAGCCCAACAATACGGCTGAATTAAGATAAGATAAGATAAGAAAGAACTTTATTTATCCCGAGGGAAATTCTTTTGTCATATACATGCTCAGTGCAATTAGAGCAATTCTGCAACGAAGTATGGACCAGAATTCCTTCACAGCATTGTGAGAGAATGGCTTCCCGTTATTCCCCAGCAGCATGGAGATCCAATACCTTTGGGATAAGTTGGGGTAGTGTATGTGATCCAGAAGTGCATCGGTACCAAACCTTACTAATATTCTTGTGGCTGAATGCAAACAAATGCTCACAGTTACGTTTCCAACATCTAGTGTAATGGAGCTTGCCAACAGAAGCTGTTGGTGCTGCAAAGGGAGGACGAACATCCTGTTAATACCCTTGATTTCAGAAGAAAATCAAGATATTTGACAAATATTATAATTTTTTTTTTTGCTAAACATAATTGGATCATAATTTGGCAGACTTCAAGCTTATTGGACATCATTTGCAAACTGTCTTGCTTACATAAAAAGTACAGGGAGACAGAAAGATGGATATAAAATAGGACAAGTCAAAATGAGGGGGCCAAGCTGTGTTTTCACTGGGGTTTTCCTATGGAGGATGGATGAGGGAGAACTCCCAAAGCTTAATAACTGGTACGTTTTGCTGTTGTGTGATGTCGTAGGTGGCCTGTGGTTGGCATTCGCTCCAGCCCTTCTGTCCAAACCACATTTGCCATCGCTGGTGTTGGCATGGTAATCCTGCTGGAATGCTCTCACGGAGAGTCTCAGGCTCCACTTACCCTTCATAAATGGCTCAAATTGCATTTCGGTCCAGCAGTTGATCCATAGCACCTATTTATCTAGCTGTTTTTGACAGGAGTTTAGCGGGCTCGTGTTACGAAGACTTTTGGGTGTTTGCTTTGAGGTTTACCTCACTGTGGAGTTATATAAGTAAGTGAATATACCGTTTGTACAATAAAACATGAAAAATGGAGTTCTGCTAAAGAAATAATCAGAGTCAGAGACGGACTTTTAGAAAAGCCAGGATATGGGGAAAATTTCCAAAATCACATCGCCTGCTTAGACCAGCCTCCGAATCTGTGAAGGTTAAGTGTAAGATGTTTGTGACTTTTTTACATTCACAGTGGGGTTATAAGGAGTGTTTCAGGATGAACAGCCTTCTAAAAATGGAACAATACAAAGCAGCCAATCAGAGCAGAGGTCATTTGTATATCAACACTGTCAGAACAAAACTCACTTTTTTGCGTAGTTTGTGAACACCCGTTGACAATGAATGGAAAAATAGAAATGGTCCAAATATTTATGGATAAAAATCTTTTTACATTTACTTCCATATAAGTTATTGAGGTTTTCACCTTTACATTTTGGGGATTTTGTTCCAACATCCATGACTTATCGTTAAGGCACAATAATGCAAACCTGTTTAATTCTAGGGGAAAGAATGATTGATAAATGAATAATGACTATTTGTGTAAAATAGTGTAAAGTACAAAGTGTAAAATACAAAGAGAAAGTAGGAGACACGGTTGCAGCTCAGACCAGTTCAGCAGCATTTCATCCTTCTCAGAGCACTGCAGAGACAAACTAATAGATGAACTCAGAGCTATTCCAACACATTCCTGCCTTCACATCCAGTCATCTGTGGGACTGTGAAGGATAAGACTTACTTTCTCTGGCTCTCAGGTGTCAAAATGCCATGTCTGGCCTGCGAGTTCTATGGCTTCCCTGGCATGCTGAGGTTCATTGGATGAGAAAAGCAGAGTAAATTCCTTTACCAATAACGCATGAGCCGCTGTCCTGTTCCCAGGCTCTACGTTTGCATTTGAGACCCATGATGCCATGTCTGACCATGGCTGCAAATCTCACTGACCGTATAATCGGGATGCATGATATATCAATTGTTAATCATTATCACGATGTTTGCAGTACCAATATCATATCGCAGAAAGATACGATACGCAGATGAGCCCTCTAACCAATCTGTGTGTCTGTGTTTGATTCAGAAAATTAGGCTGTTCATGTAGAAAAGTTGAATCATTACTCAAAATAACGCTGGGTAGAGTTAAAAAAAATTAAAAATCGAACATTCATTCATTATGTTGGTATTCAATACAACATTTGGTGTGCAGAATCGTCTTCTTTTGTTTTCAAGACATAGAAATTGCAGTCTAAGGTGAAATAGGAATTTCATCAGTAAAGGCCTTTAAAAAGGACTCCTTATATTATTGTAATACATCATTTTAATGTATAACATTCTTAACTTAACGCAGTGGTTCCCAAACTTTCTGTGCAGGGCCCCCCTTTTCTAGAAAGGAACATTATTGAGCCCCCCCATTCAAACTTTAATCCAAGTTTAATCCATTGGTGCGCCCCTCTGTAATACCTCTGCGCCCCCCCTAGTGGGCGCGCCCCCCAGTTTGGGAACCACTGACTTAACGTATGTTAATACATATGCTAACATATGTTTGAAAGGCTTGCTTTTCAAAGTTTTGATCGATCTGTTCATCATTTAATGTTCAGACAATGGAAAGGGCAGCTGGAGTTTGGAAATGGTGCATGGTTGCAGCAATGACAATCTGACATAGTTGGCATTTAAGGAAAATGAGGGGCATTGTTAACAAGTCCATTAGCTCCCAAGAAAGGGGGGAGGGGGATACCGACCCTCCCACTTTTACAAGAGACTTGGCGGCTTCATCACCCTGGGTTACGCCACTGGAATGTCTGTTATGAGTATCTGGATGGATGGATTGAATGGAGCATCCACCACTGCTCTGAACTTAAAAAAACAGAAAAAAAGATGAATTGCAGCAAAGATGTTGATGTTCATGTGATATTGATACTCAAGGTCTCTACATTTTTGACCTCCCGTTTCTGCCAGAAGCCATCCTGCACAATTTCTGCAGGCACAGATTACAGATACTGCATGGAGCTTAGCTGAGAATGAACGAAAAAGACTGGAGAGAGTGACTGAAGTTGAAAGTTACTATTGGTGGTTTAATAGTGCTACTTTAATTGTACTACCTGCAATGCACACACCTAGACAATAGATATTTATACAGTTCTAATCTGAACAGTAAACAGAGGGAGTGCAGGGGATTCTGTCATGTGAAAAAGTCTGGATGGCTCTGGTTAGGTTAGGTTTTGTTGATTTTCTAAGAGAAAAGTACACATCCTCTACAGGATTACTGTTCATTTACTGAATTAAAAATATTTGGAAAAATATCAAATGTGGCTTGTGCAAAAGTCATGGCACATTTTTTCCAACTAATTCCTGTTTTAGCAAATCATATGTATAATAGAAACTGTTAACTCAAATTTCCCAAGAAACGCTATATTTATGTTTGTTCTCTGTAGAGGGTGTGTGCTCATTTTCATTTAGAATATCAACAAAACTTATTTTGAAATGTAATTAGATAGGGAGGGGTTGATTTTTTGTGGTTAAGAAGAAATATGTGCGGTTCAGTGAAAAGCCTACAAATATAATATGCCTATTATACATATGATTTGTTTATTTTTTAACAAAGTATATTTTAACAGCAGGCAGGTGGTGGTATTGTAAGTCGCTTTGGATAAAAGTGTCTTCCAAATGAATGTAATGTAATGTAATGGTGAAGGTTATGTGCAATGGCATTTACAAAGAGGGCTTTTAACCCAAAAAAGTTTGAGAACTACTGAAGATCCACAGCGGTGCTCTGTTTTATCTGTGTGCAGGATGGCAGGACTGCTCTGCACATCGCTGCTGCCCACTCCAAAGACGACCTCGTGAAGCTCCTAGCAAGAAAAGTAGATCCCAACACTCCTGGAGGGGTGAGATTGCCCTTTTCCATCTGTTATCTTTTATTTCTCTATTCTCATGTCTTTCACTCCGCGTCCCTCTCGCTTTGTCTGTTTATTTGTTCACTATCTTTGTAAAAAAGTACTGAACAAAATAACACCTTAAAATGACCTGATTCAAGCATGCACATAATACAATTTATGTCATATCAGCACAATTCAGTCTTTACTTTTGTGTGTAATTGTGTTGATGTACGTTTTGTTCACATGGAGCTGTGTGCATATTCAAATCAAATAAATTCATTTGCCTTCTCCAGTTTCTCTTATATTCCTCATTCCTTTTACTCTTTCTTTGCTGTTGTCTTTTGCTTCTACCTTCCCCACTGTCCTCTCGCTGCCAGAAGACTCTTTCTTCACGCTGAGAAAAGTCTGTGAAGGATAGGATTTCAGGTCCTTTGTGTCTTTGGCTATTCCTTTACAGTGAAACACAGACTGTAAGTGAGCCTGTTATTAGATATCTACAGTAGGTTTTGGCAGGCAGCACGTGATTGACAGCAACCACTAATTGCCGGGGCAGTAAAAGTGGTTCGTTTTCATTTTCTATGGACACACTGTACTCTGGTTATGCAAACGATCATTCCTAACGTCCCTATCCATCGTTTTATAGGTTATTTTCATGATAACCCAGGCAGAATGGACATTTCAGCAATATTTAATACAGTATTCAGAAATGTAATAAAGAAGATAGACGAAGAAAGAGAGCAGGGAGGGAACAGTGGAGGGGCGGGGGGCGAGTTGCGGGGGCTGATGAGTCACTGCAACGGGGCCTGCATGTAAAACAAGTGGCGGGAAAAGTGCCACCAAAACACCACAAGGTCAAACTGTGGACTCACACACTCCTCTTCCTCACCCAGTCCACCACAGGGTGTGACATGGGAGGACATTCTGTTGGCTAACATTATGAGATTTTAATTGGTTGCATTGAATAATTAATGTGCAGTTTGAAGCAGATCCAAAGGCATGTCAGTCATGAATTAATCCTTTAAAGGTGTAATTCTCGCTTGTATTAATAAACACAAAAAGGTTTTCTAAAAGTTTTTTTTTACATAAAGCATTTTTATATTTCTCATTCTTAGCTCCCTGTAACAAAGAGTGTTTTGTGTGTGTGTGTGTGTGTGTGTGTGTGTATACAAAAAGAAAAAACATTCTTTACATTTTTCCCAGAGGTCCATTTATGACATTTGTGTGGTTTTATTTGTCCCAAACAGTAAATGGAAATCACCTTTGTCTAGTTTGAACTGTGCCTCATTCAAAAAGTAGTCTCCTTTTAATTTTGACTGGAGCTGAAATACTGTAGGCTGAATTGGAGGTAAGAAAAATGTATATGTTTTTGCAGCTAAATATGCATATATGGACTGTGTGGACTCGGAAGTGAATGGCATGTAGAATCAACATCTTTTATTCAAAATTTTCCATGATATATGGGCCCTTTTATATTAAAAAAACAAAAAAAATGTCAATACAGAATGTAAATCTTATGTAAATGCAATTATGATTGACAGAGTGTGATTACAAGGAAGCCAATTTGTAATGTAAATCAAAACAACAGTAACTCTCAATCTGTAAGTATTGATCGTTTCTCTTCCCTTAAACTCCAGCCCAAGGCCCAGCTGCCCTTGCACTATGCTGCATCTCGCCCCACTGGCTCCCCCAGTGCTGTGCAGACTCTGCTCAAACTCTCTAACAAAGAGGCACGCCTTACAGCGGACAAGGTAACGCTCTCATTATACAGAAATAAACTGTCTGCATCACTAGGCCTGATTACAGTTACAAAATAATTAACCCCGCAAACCAAACCTTCACTTCCAATAGCTTTTGCTCCGTAAAATCAACAGCATGTGGTTTGTTACATTTGTAAATTAAGTTTGAATTCTGGAAGGAAAGGGTGACTGTTGTCATCAAGATGTTTGGTTTTCCAGAAATTAGTTTCTCAGTGGGTAAGAGTGGGAGAACTGACAAGGAGTTTCCTTTATTCTCGACTGATTTAAGGCACATGTCATCGGAATTGTTCTCTATGAGCAACTCCTATGCACAAGGGACAGAATCCCTACTCCTTTCATCAGTTAATGCGCTCCATGGACAAAAGTATTTGGACACACCTGTTTTTCAGAGTTTGGGCTAGGCCCCTTACTTCAAGGGCAATCTTGATGCTTCAGCAGACCAAGACGTTTTGGACAATGCCATGCTTCCAACTTTGTGGACACAGTTTGGGAAAGGACCTTTTCTATTTCAGCATGACTGTGCCCCAGTGCACAAAGCAAGCTCCAAAAAGACATGGTTGGATGAGTTTGGTGTGGAAGAACTTGACTGGCCCACACAGAGCCCT
>JBBPCZ010067257.1:0-12151 GCA_037974445.1 Brycinus macrolepidotus | reverse complement strand
CCACACTAGGGATGCTCCGATCAGGATTTTTGCCACCGATACCAAGTACCGATTTTTTGTCATGGTGATCGGCCGATACTAATGCCGATTCTGATGCGCCTCCACGTGAGATTTCTTTGGAACATAAACAGCAAATAGCGAATTTTTCATTGCTTCTCAAAATGTCGTAATTCCACACCGGCGATGACATGACTGTGGTGCCAAAACATTTACGTCCCCACTCGTTGTGTACGCCCTCACGCATTGACGTCATCAATTGTGATCGGTTCCTAAGATCGGCCAAGTTTAAAGAGTACCGATCGAGTCATAAAATGTGATTATCGGCCGATACCGATCTTCGGCCGATCGATCGGAGCATCACTAACCCACACATCAGACTCTGTAACTCCTCCCTTTCACACACCCACCCATCAGACAATATAACTCCACCCCCGTCACGCACCCACCCATCAGACTCTATAACTCCTGCAGGGGGAAACGTCCTGCGGCAGGACGGGGGCTCTTTGCTGCTCTGTAGTGTTTTATGGAGTCGTAGGAACATTAATGAGGCGTCTTTTTGTTTCCCCAATAAGAGAATCCTGAACTGGGGGCTCAAATGCCTGCTCGGCCCCGTGGTTCTGGCAGCCATTCTGTGTTTTCACCCCAAAATCACCTTCAGAGCTCATCTCGACCCGTCTCCAGGCTCCAGCGGCATCGAGAAAACTCCTGATGTTCATGAAGGTGTTTATATAAACACAAGCAAATAATAATTCTGGACTCTTGGTGACCCCATAATGCACCATCTTCTGCAAACCTTTAGATGTTTTTATAACCTTTACCTGATTAATAAACGTCAGAAACCTTCATTTCATCAGTGAGTCTTGTGTGTCGCCTAAAATTTCTGCCCCAGTGAAACAGGAAGTTATGGATGATGTCTTTAGAGGTCTGGAACACTCGGGAGGTTTTGAAGTGGAGTAAATCTATAAACACTTCATTATTTATTCATAGGAATTTCTAGGAGCGTCAATAATAACCTGTGGCTTTGTTTTTTGAAATATTTTTGGTAAGCATGTTCCGATGTTTCTCACATTTTCAGTCTGAGCTCATTAAACACTAATGAACAAAAAACATCTTCAGAACCTGTATTATTGTTTCCAAGAGGGTCAATTATTATAGATCTGACTGTAGATGTAAACTAACACTCTTTACCAACAGCCACTCACCCTCAGGGTTCTGATCCCGCTGGTTCTCCTCCTGCGGGTTCTCCTCCAGCTGGTGCTCCTCATGCTGGTCCTCCTCCAGCTGGTGCTCCTCCAGCTGATTCTTGTCCTGTGGGTTCTCCTCCAGCTGATTCTTGTCCTGTGGGTTCTCCTCCCGCTGGTTCTCCTCCTGCGGGTTCTTCTCCCGCTGCTTCTCGTCCCGTGGGTTCTCCTCTGGCGGGTGCTCCTTTGGTGGGTGCTCCTCCGGCGGGTGCTCCTCCGGCGGGTGCTCCTCCTGTGGGTTCATTTGTGATGCATCCTGACCTACAATGTAAAAACAGCAGTGTTTAATCACAGATTCACGGAGACTTTATACATATTCAGAAAAGTAAACATATATTAGAACAGTAAACAGAAATACGTAAAACATCACTCAGGACACAAACATCAAACTGATGAATCAGCACCAACAATACTGTCAATCAGGTGGAGTCCAGAGAGAAAACATGAAAAAATTGTAGGGTACACACACACACACACACACACACACACAAACACACACACACAAACACAAACACACAAACACACACACATACATACAAGTGTGTACATATATAAACACACACACGGTTGTATGTTGCACCGTTATTCAGTTGTGAGTTATTGTGTTGTTGTGAGTTGTGTGCTGGGCAGTTGTGAGTGTGTTGTGTTGTTGTGAGTTGTGTGCCGGGCAGTTGTGAGTGTGTTGTGTTGTGAGTGCTGTGTTGTGTAACTGTGAGCGGGTGAGCTGAAATGTATTTTATCAGCTGGACTTTGTCTCTTCCTTTAATACTCTGAACAAACACTGATCACACAGAGCAGTGAGAGTGTGTGGCTGAGAGTGTGTGGCTGAGAGGGTGTGGCTAAGCGCTCGCAGAGTTGAAACTTTAGAGAATTGAAAGTGTGTGAAGAGCTGGGAATGTGTGGAGAGCTGGGGGAGCTGGGAGTGTGTTGAGAGATGAGAGTGTGTGGAGAGATGGGAGTGTGTGGAGAGATGGGAGAGCTGGGAGTGTGTGGAGAGCTGGGAGAGCTGGGAGTGTGTGAAGAGATGAGAGTGTGTGGAGAGCTGTTACACACCTTTACTCTTGGGCTGCAGTTGTTCCTCTCCGGACTCCACGGCTTCAGCAGGTTTAGTGTCCTCTTCTACACCACAATACAAACACAGAGAAACACAAGCACTGTAAACACCACAAACACTGTAAACACCACAAACACTGTAAACACCACAAACACCAGAAACACTGTAAATCCAACAAACACCAGAAACACTGTTAACACCACAAACACTGTAAACACCAGAAACACTGTAAACACCACAAACACTGTAAATACAACAAACACCAGAAACACTGTAAATACAACAAACACTATAAACACCACAAACACTGTAAACACCAAAAACACTGTAAACACCACAAACACCAGAAACACTGTAAACAAAAAACACTGTAAATACAACACCACAAACACTGTAAATACAACAAACACCACAAACACTGTGAACACTACAAACACTGTGAACACTACAAACACTGTAAACACCAAACACCACAAACACTAAACACTGGAAACACTGTAAACACCACAAACACTGTAAACACCACAAACACAACTAACACTGTAAACACTACAAACACTATAAGTACCAACACCTCATTCAAAGTGGACCCACAATCCAAAATATAGATCAGTGTTTTAACACTCAAACATTTAACTACAGTGATGTCAATGTTTCAGCAGATTCATTAAAACTTTCCTTTCATGTGGTGTGTGTGTGTGTGGAAGTGGAGTGAGGGTTTAATAAACAGACAAACAGGGGCCGAGAGGAGTAATGGGGCCGAGAGAGAGAAACACACACACACACACACACACACACACACACACACACACCCTCATAACAAAACAATAATGAGGCCCCTCCTTATCACTTTGCTCCCACACCCGACACACGCATGGAGACTAACACAGGTCTGAACCAACATTCTTACATCGGAACACCTGTGATCAGACCACCATGGAATCAGATAGTTCTTAGACACCCATTTAGTGTTTACGGTGGTGATGGTAATAATGATGGTGATTATGACGATGTGATGATGGCGTTGGTGATGGTGATAATGGTGATGATGATGGTGGTGGTGATAATTGTGGTGATGGTGATAATGGTGATGATGACGGTGATAATTGTGGTGATGGTGATAATGGTGATGATGACGGTGATGGTGGTGATGGTGATAATGGTGATGATGGTGGTGTGATGGTGATAATGGTGATGATGGTGGTGGCAGTGACGGTGATAATGGTGATGATGGTGGTGGCGGTGACGGTGATAATGGTGATGATGATGATGATGGTGGTGGTGATGGTGATAATGGTGGTGGTGGTGGTGGTGGTGATGGTGATGGCGGTGATGGTGATAATGGTGATGGTGGTGGTGATGGTGATGATGGTGGTGGTGATGGTGATAATGGTGGTGATGGTGATAATAGTGATGATGATGGTGATGATGGTGATAAGGGTGATGATGGGATTGGTGACTAGGGTGGTAGTAGCCCAGTGGGTAAAACACTTGCCTGTGAAGCCGATGACCACAAAGTCGCAGGTTCAAACCCCCCCACTTTCTACCATTGTGTCCTTGAGCAAGACACTTAACCCTCAGTGTCTCCAGGGGGACTGTCCCTGTAACTAATGACTGTAAGTCACTCTGGATAAGGGTGTCTGCCAAATGCCCCCTTTACCAGGCAATGTATATGATGATGATGGTCATGGTGAGGATGATGATGACGAAGGTGGTCGTGAGTTAATGTACTAGTTTGCTGTTCCATACCGTTCATCTCGTCCAGGTGTCTCCTCTCTCATGGAAGGTCAGTCTGGCATCCACAGCTGCTTCACTGGAGATCGACCTGCACAGATGCAGAACTTTATAGAACTACAAACTTTATGAAGATCTCACTGTGTTTCGTCAGGTTGTGAAACTCAAACATAATAACTAACAAAAACATTGTGATGAAGTAACCCTGCGTGACCCCATTAGGCACCGACCTTAAAAAACGTCCCTTTCTTCCTTCTGCTGATGTTTGGCTCTGAAAGTGAGGAGCGTCCGAACATTAAACATCACCGGCAGTGACTGAACACAGAACAGATGAACATAAAGAAGTTATTTTAGCACTTCGTTATCGGACAGTTTTCTTACGGTATAAATGTCCAGCCCGAGAGGAACCTGGGAGGAGATCAGCAGCAGAAGTTCAGGAAGGTGAGGAGACTTGAACCTTACCTTCCAGCAGAAATTATAAACGTGGAAAGTAGTGACGTCACAGCAATTAATGAGAAAAGCGAACCCATGTGGATTTCTCTTTTAATACAGACAGCCACATACACACAACACACACATTTGGGGCAGCTGGTGGCCTAGTGGTTAGATAGTTGCCTCTGCAATCAGAAGGTTGTGGATTCAGTCCCCAACACCGCTAATGTCATCACTGAGATTTCCTTGAGCAAGGTGCCTTCCCCACACACTGCTCCCAGAGCGCCCCTCGTTCACGCGTGACTATAAGGGGCTATAAGGGGTCACTTTACTTACTTACTTACAACATACACTCAAACACACAAAATGCTCACAAACAACACACTCACACATTATTATTATTGTTGTTGTTGTTGTTTTTCTCGGAGCGGCACGGACTCACCGGCGCGGGCCACAGATCCTCCTGCTCTCTCCCTCCCTCCGAGAGTCTCCACTCAGCCCGCAGGACCAGACCCGGCCTAAGGCCAAAGTTTTTTTTTTATTTTTATTTTTTTTTTTACTGGAGTTTATAGGAGTTTACTGGAGTTTATAGGAATGTATAGGAGTTTACTGGAGTTTATTTTTGGACTAAAGACGCGGCTCCGGACAGCACGAGGGCGGAACTCTTTATTCGGGCCGCTGTTCCCTCAGTGCTCCGGATTTTCCTGTCGTGAAGTTGGGATGGGCCATACCAAAAATAGGTATGGTGGGGGGCGGTTTGTGGACGATACCATTCATTTATTTTCACTCTGATTAAATAAATAAGACTAAATTAAAGCTGCACTGTATTTAATTTCTCAATATAAAGTTCACCGATTCACAATTCCCCACTGATCCCGATATTACCATTAACTGATCGATTAATTAATCAATCCAGTGTCCCTTAGAGCTGTTTAAATTACTTTAATCTGTTTTAACTTCAGAGCTCCACTGCTGCCCTCACTGACCTCTGACTCAGTCACAGCTGTTTGGAGAAAACAGTCAGAGACAGAATTTATCTTTTATAAACTTTATTTTTTTTTATGTTGAAAATGTCAAACAGAAACAAGAAGAATTTTAGAAAGAGTACAGAGTCGCTCTTGGGCCAAAAATTAAAGGCGTGAATGTTTAAGTGGAGACGCGACCAGATGCCTCAGCGGGTCGGATTTTATTGTGGATCAGAACTTTTCCACCCGGCGCTGCCGAACAGCTTCACTGTGGATCGGCAGCATTTAGAAGAAGCTCTCGACGTCCCCCATCTCCACGACGACGGTTTTCAGCTGCGAGTAATACTCCACGGTCACCAGGCCATTCTCCCGGCCGAACCCTAAAAAACGGAACAGAAATCGCAATCAAAACCAAGAAAAATGAAATTTTAGGCTGATCAATAACAGATGTGGTTCGGCAGGTTAGCGCCACTCTTTAGCTCAGAGACGCCAAAGATGCGAAAAATGAGGAGAAAACAGACTTTTCTGCAAAAATATACACCATCATATTTGCATATATTTAATCTCTCCCGTGCTCAACACTCTGCACCGTTACTTAAATTATTTATTAATTCTGTAAATTATTAATGCTACAAATTACTGAACGATTCTCTGCATTTCAGTCCCCAAACTTTACCCACTGCTACACTTTATTTCACTACCGTGCTCAGTCACACTTCACTCACTGCTTCGCATTTAATGCTGTACTGTCACCTGGATTTATTGTACTGCAACGTTGCACTGTCTAATGTATAAATGTGTTCGGTACTTAGTGTACTGTAATGTTGCACTGTCGTGCAAATGTGTTTAGTATTTATTGTATTGTAATGTTGCACTGTCATGTATAAATGTGTTCAGTATTTATTGTACTGTAATGTAAATGTGTCTAACAGTCTGTAGTCTGTGGAGAAGCGAGAAGTAAGAATTTCACTGCTTTTTGTACTTTGAGAGTAAAACTCAGAATCTGTGAATCATGTTTTTCACTCCGACTGTACCGGACATCTTGTAGCCTCCGAACGGGACCTCGACTGGACTGACGTTGTAGTTGTTGATGAAACAGGTTCCTGCCTGAAGACGCTCTGCCACCCTGTGGGCTCGGGCGATGTCTCTGCACACCAGCGGGACAAAACGTACAAACTTAGAAAATCTTGCAGGTCTGAAGTTCTCACAGCTAGAATCTGATGGACAGTGAAGACGGTTCTTCTACCTGGTGAAGACTCCAGAGGCCAGGCCAAAGGTCGTGTTGTTGGCTCTTTCCAGAACCTCCTCCTCTGTGTCAAACGGCATAATGGACATCACAGGTCCAAAGATCTCCTCCTTCACACAGGTCATATCGTCCCTGCAGTTATCTGAGACAAGAGGACAGAACCTTCAGCACAGATCAGACATTTCTTCACCCTCTCAGGAGGACGCTAGAGGCAGACTGATCTGAGATCTATTGTGAAACAAGAATTCTGGCCCAAAGAAGTTGTTAGGAAATGTTTAGGACACTAATTTTAGCTGAAGTGGAGAAACTGCAGAATTGCAACAGTGAGTGATGGGGGGAGGACCACCCTACCCACCCAGAGAGAGAGGACAGTTATACTGAGTGAAGGGGGGAGGGAAGACCACTCTACCCACCCAGAGAGGGAAAGGACAGTTATACTGAGTGATGGGGGAGAGGGAGGACCACCCTACTCACCCAGAGAGAGAGAGGACAGTTATACTGAGTGATGGTGGAAGGGGAAGACCACCCTAACCACCCAGAGAGAGAGAGGACAGTTATACTGCATGATGGGGGAGAGGGAGGGCCACCCTACCCACCCAGAGAGAGGACAGTTATACTGACCCACCCAGTGTTCAGACAAACTAGTGGTGGACATTCACTAACCAAGCACACAAGGGGACACGAAGTAGCCTCCCTTCAGTTTGGGGTCACTGGGAATGAAGGGCTCTCCGCCACAAAGCACCTTGGCTCCCTAAAACAAAACGCCAGTAAAGGATTACGTGGGACATGGAGGGTCATCTCTTTGCCAGTAACAGTCGAGGCTCAGAGCCGAGGCAGGAATGCGGAGTGTGAAGCCGTACCTGCTGCTTAGCTTGGGTAATGAAGCCCAGCACTTTCTCCATGTGGGGTTTGCTGATCAGGGCTCCCATCCGCGTCTCCACCAGCAGGGGGTCACCCACAGCGATGGCTTTGGTCCTCTTCACCACCTCGTCCACAAAGGGCTTCATGATCTCCCTCTGCACGAACACTCGCGTCCCGTTACAGCAAACCTGAGCAGCAGAGCAGCGTCAGGACACTCCTCTACTGGAACCAGTTTCACAAGTTTTGGGTTGAAGTGTTTAGCTCAGGAAGTCTGTTTTCTCTTGAAATTATGGCTTACACACCTCCCCCTGGGTCAGGAAGTTGGCCATCAGAGCCCCGCGGATAGCGTTCTCCAGCTCACAATCCTTAAAGATGATCAGTGGGGACTTTCCTCCGAGCTCCAGCGTCACCGGCTTCACACCTTTGGCTGACATCTCCATCACCTTCACAGAAAGGAACACACACATTCAGCCTGTTCTTCTCCACTGTGTCCCACACGGCGCTCCAGACAGAAAAACTCCAACAGCACATACAGATATTTGGGTACCCCCTCCAAAAAAACAAACAAAAAAAAAACAACAACAAAAAAAAAAAACTACCAGTCAGTAAATAAAGAAGAAGGGCCCAAATCCAGTCCTGGAGGATTGGTGTCACACAGTTACCTGCTCAAACACACCTGGTTCAACTCACCCGTTCATCTCCAGGTTTACTGAGAGTGTTTGAGGAGGAACCACAAAACTGTGCTGAAACCCACCCTCCAGAACCGGAGCTAAAAAACCCCCTTTAGATGAAACCACAGACTCCTAACATTCCATCCGTTAACCTTCTTGCCAGTGGGCACGCTGCCAGTGAAGGACACTTTGGCCACCACGGGGTGATGGCAGAGCAGAGTTCCAGTCTCGGCCGCTCCCTGCACCACATTAAACAGCCCGTCTGGAACTCCGGCCTCCTTATAGATCTCCGCCAGAATGACCGCGGTCAGCGGAGTCATGGGGGAGGGCTTGAACACCATGGCATTCCCTGAAAGAGAGCAGAAGTTGTGAGGCAGAGACAGTCAGTCCCGCCTCCACAGAACGAAAAGGAGTGTGTTCGTAAGTGTGTGCAGCTGAAGTGGCTGAGGTCCAGCAGACAGCCGTAAATCACACCGAGCACTGCTCACGTACCGCAGGCCAGTGCCGGCGCCGACTTCCACGCCGCAATCTGGAACGGGTAGTTCCAGGCTCCGATCCCCACACACACACCCAGCGGCTCCCGGCGAGTGTAAGCAAAGGAACCTCCGGGCAGCTGAATGTGCTGACCTAAGGACAGAAGAACGACTCCATCAGATGGACACAAACTATCGTCTGATGAACCAGAACATCTTCACCAAGTTGCAGCAAACCTGCCAGCGTGGGTGCGATGCCAGCGTAGTACTCGATACACTGCCAGGCCACATCGATGTCCACCTCAGCTTCAGTGATGGACTTGCCATTGTTGACCACCTCCAGCCGAGCTATTTGGTCTCTGCGCTCCTGTTGATGATGAAAATCAGATAAAAACAGATCAAGGGCAGGTTCACCGCCTCGTTCTGGACTGAGCACGGCCGTGTCTCACTGCAGCCTAAGGGAGGAGTGACAAAACGTTTCACCACATTTTTTTAACGTGTTTTTGGGCCTGGGCGAGCCGCTTTAAGGCCTCAGTGAGTGTGCTTACCCTGATGATGCGTGCTGCCTCCAGCAGGACCCGAGCGCGTTCCAGACCGGACAACCTGCTCCACTTCAGGTAGGCAGAGTGAGCGCTCCTCACAGCCTCGTCCACCTCCTGCTCACCACAGGGGATCATATCACACAGCACACGGCCTGGAGAGACCACACACACACACATTATACATACATATATATATATATATACACACACACACACACACACACCGGACACTTTATTAGGTACACTTGTTCAATTGATTGTTAACACAAATAGCTAAACAGTCAATCACATGGCAGCAACTCAATGCATTTAGGCATCTAGACATGGTGAAGACAAGTTGCTGAAGTTCAAACCGTGCATCAGAATGGGGAAGAAAGGGGATTTAAGTGACTTTGAACGTGGCATGGTTGTTGGTGCCAGAAGGGCTGGTCTGAGTATTTCAGAAACAGCTGATCTACTGGGATTTTCACGCACAAGCATCTCTAGGGTTTACAGAGAATGGTCCAAAAAAGAGAAAATATCCAGTGAGCGGGGGTTGTGTGGACGAAAATGCCTTGTTGATGTCAGAGGTCAGAGGAGAATGAGCAGACTGGTTCAAGATGGTAGAAAAGCAACAGTAGCTCAAATAACCACCCGTTACAACCAAGGTATGCAGAACACCACCTCTGAACGCACAAGACGTTGAACCTTGAAGCAGATGGGCTACAGCAGCAGAAGACCACACCGGGCGCCACTCCTGTCAGCTAAGAACAGGAAACTGAGGCTACGTATTGCACAGGCTCACCAAAATTAGACAATACAAGATTGGAAAAACGTTGCCTGGTCTGATGAGTCTCGATTTCAGCTGCGATATTCAGATGGTAGGGTCAGAATTTGGCGTAAACAACATGAAAGCATGGATCCATCCTGCCCATCAACGGTTCAGGCTGGTGGTGGTGGTGTAATGGTGTGGGGGATATTTTCTTGGCACACTTTGGGCCCCTTGGTACCAACTGAGCATCATTAAAACGCCACAGCCTACTGTTGCTGACCATGTCCATTCCTTTATAACCACAGTGTACCACCTTCTGATGGCCACTTCCAGCAGGATAATGCATCCTGTTACAAAGCTCAAATCATCTCAAACTGGTTTCTTGAACATGACAATGAGTTCACTGTACTCCAATGGCCTCCACAGTCACCAGATCTCAATCCAATAGAGCACCTTTGGGATGTGCTGGAACGGGAGATTTGCATCATGGATGTGCAGCCGACAAATCTGCAGCAACTGCGTGATGCTTTCATGTCAATATGGACCAAAATCTCTGAGGAATGTTTCCAACACCTTGTTGAATCTATGCCAACCAGTTACTAGCAAGGTGTACCTAATAAAGTGGCCGTAGACTGCCAGAACGCGCTTCACATGAACCTGTATAACCTGTAGGAAATCAGGTGACCCGTTGCACAAGACCCTCACTACCCTGGAGCAGTGAAGTCAAAGTCAAAGTGAACCTTATCATCTCAGCTATAAAAACGTTTTCAGTGAGACGAGATGGCTTTTTTTTTTTTTACAGATACAAAAAAAACCCACAGAATACACATACATAAAAAACTATAAAGATAAACTCTAAACTATAAGTAAAAATACAAAATTTTGTTACAAAAAGGTATTTTCAACACCTAGAAATTATGCAAATTATGCATCAGCAGTGAAATGGAGAAAATAAATAGAAAACTGAAGTCATGGTCAACATGAACTTTATTGTCATCACAAACATTTACAGTAAAGTGAGACGAAATTTCGAAAGCTTCTCACCAGTTGCAGGTTCAAACACTGGCTCAGCGTTTTTGGCATCTTTGGACTTCACTCTCGCTCCACCCCAGAAGTTCAGGTCCTCTTTGACCACCAGAGAGCCGATGGAAACGTTGCGAAATTCAGGCAGCGAAAGGAGGGGTTGTTGAGCCATGGGGACCTGTGGAGGGTTCTCACACACACACACACACAAAGGTTTGTAGCCTCGTCCACGTAAAGGCATGAGAGACTCAGACGTTCACATTTATACCAGGACAAACACTGGTGTGACCTCTGACCTCCCGATCCGCCTTAAAACACTTACCAGCCTGAACAGCTTTTTACACTGAATTCTGATGGCTTTTTAAAAAATGGGTGGAGTTCCCCTTTAAAGAACCAAGCTAGTAAATAATCTTGTTACTGTTGCAGTTTAAGGAGGAAAACAAAGTCCGAATCAGAAGTCAGACCGAGCTGCAGATATAACGGGACAATTAATGCAGTGCAGTGCAAAAATGCAGTAATGCAGCAAACCAGTAATGCAGTGTAACACAGTAAACCAGTAAAGCAGTAATGCAGCGGAATGCTCACAGAAACTTCGTGCATTTAAGGTGGAAAAGTTCGAAAAGGCTGATCAATATGGAAAAACAAATACAAATACAAACACAGGACCGTTACTCTTGGATGCTGAGCTTTAATCTGTTTAAAGTAAAATTTGATGTTAAAGTTAAAGTTAATGCCGTAATAGACTCACCGAGATTGTGGAGTGAGAGTGTGGCGCAGAAACAGCTCGCGCGGGCGCTCGGGGGCTAAGGTCTGCAGCCGACGTAATGTGGGCGGGGCTAACCGTGCCTGTATGGAGGAGCTGCAGTAAAGGGAGAAATATTACACACCACTGGTACTCTTACACACTTCAGAAATATTACACACCACTCACACTCCCGCACAGTTTAAGGTGAACAGAGGATTCAGAGTGGGTTTAGTAGAGAAACTCACCGAGTCAGATCTGCTCACAGTGGAGGTGAATGGAACCAGATGTCTGCCTCTAAAATCTCCTCACTTAAAGTTACTTCATCAGATGGTTACGGTTGCGCCGCCTGACGCCTGAGACGTTGTTCTACCAGAGTTTTGAGAAGCTTTTGGTCCTAAAACTAAACCCATTCA
>JBBPCZ010067246.1:0-12152 GCA_037974445.1 Brycinus macrolepidotus | reverse complement strand
TATATACACGTGTATATATATATATATATAAATATACACACACATATATATATATACACACGTATATATATATAAATATACACACACACACACACATATATATATATATATATCTATATATGTGTATATGTATATATATGTATACATGTATATTCATTAAAGCATTTGAAAACTGAAAAGCCATTGCAAATAAACCTTTGTTTATTAAGCTAAATGCAGCTGCCAGCTCTTCACACCAGACTTTCTGGGCAGTTTATGAGAATCCACTGCAAAAAAAAACAGTCTGGACGCAGTTCATATAAGTTTCTTACTCTTCTGTGTATTGATGAGAGTTGACCAAAAATAACACCTTAAAGATGATAGATTAAAAAGTTGGCATTTTCTCTGTTCCCTGCTGTTCTCATCACATCCCAGCTCAGAGAAGTGTTGCCATGTTGATCAGGATCCTCCATTTTTGCACAACTTAGTGATGCATTTAGTATTGAAGTTACATTTCATTCAAAAATTACCCATAAAACAGTTATAAACAATTCAAAAATGTAAATAACCTCACTAATTAGTTATAGTAATAAAATAAATAACTAAATAAATAAAAATAATTAAGAATAATAAAAATGATAAAATAAGAAATATGAAACGAGGTGGATTTTTTTTTATTTATTATTTAAAATTGTGTTCTCGTAAACAACCAGCATCTTAACTGCACTACAATCAGTCTCACTGATCTTTTTAGTCTTGTTTTATACGTGTGGCTCTGCTGTTTCCGCTTGTGCCTTTTATTCCATTCCGACTAGTTCTCAAACCTCAGATAAAAGAAAGAATATGATGCATATTGTGTATCATGATGACGTCTTCAAGTATCTTGACCATTATATGTTTTGCTGTAGGTTGCAGGGAGCTCAGTAATCTGTAAATGTTGATCAGACTCAAGATTCAGAATTCATAGAAGCTTCCTCAGCTTCACAGTTAAAATTTTTCCGACCAAGCTCGACATTTTCCGACCGCACCGACCAGCATGGTGTTGTTTCTCTTAAGCATCTGGCCACAGGTGACACATTTAACACTGAGCTATTTTTAGAACTGCTAACGCAAGTTATAGAACTACTGAACTCTCACAGGCGCACAGTACTGACGAGAGAATCACCGATAAGAGGCGCAAGAATGCTGATTCCACTTTCCATCGACAGTCATCGGTTCTTGTCGTCTATCTCGCTTTATCTTTGCATCTGATGAGGTTTTTTTCTTTTGTCCTGGTGATGCAGCATGAATTTGGTCCACCTTTATGACCTAAAGGCAGAGTTTACAGGAGTTCAGTTCTTTAGAAACAAAACACTGAGGACGAGCATACTGAAATTCCATGTTTTTTAGTGGTCAAATTCCAAATCTCTGCAACAATCAGTGACGCTGTAGATATACCACCCACTTTCACATCTAATTTATATGTTCTGCTCTCTAGCGACTGGAGAGCTACCCACTGCCAATCTTTTTTTTTTTTTTTTTTTTAATCACTTTTTCGCTTTTAAAATGAATTTTACACTTTCATAATTACTTTTCCAGCACAAAACCATATTATACTATATAAAGGTTATAAACTGCATTCTGTTGTTTGGGAAGATCATTTTAGAAAAAGCTATTTGTTATCAGATATTTCTGCACACGCAGTCTGTTGATTCCGGCACATTGAAAAATTAAGCTCTCATGATCACTTGATATATATCTTTTCAATTACATTTTACTTCCTCAAGGCGGGAAGGATTTCTTCATTGTTTGAAATTGTTTGATGCAAGTTTGATCACCGGCAGTGCTGTAGCCGTGAATCCAAGAAGCACCGCTGGCCTCGTTCTTGCTGGGTGGGTAAGATGGCCGTGCATCAGTTAACTGATGTAACTGTCCAATGGTTTTGCTTCAGCTGCGGTTTGAAACGTGGCACTGAACACGTCTCAGACGGAGCATGTGCTAACCTTCTTACTAGTGGGTGGAATTGGACATGACTAAACTGGTGAGAAAATTGGAAAAAATGCAAATAATGTGATGACAGTGAGAACTTTAAATTACTCTTGGTTTCTCTTACATTAAGAAAAGGAGCCTGATGGACACATCCATTTACTTGAATCTTTGAAAGGCCTTGCACGGTATATTAAAGTTCATTTAATCCCTTTTTTTATTGCCTGTGACTGCACACTTGGCAAAATAATAGGAAGATTAGACAATTAAGCATATAATCGATAGTGACTGTAACCTCTATAAATAATTCCATAACTACCCAGAAGCCTACACCTTATTGATGCAGTTAGGAGAAATTACTGTGGGTCTATATACAGACCCTTACAGATGGTAAGAACCACTGGATCTGTTGTTTTACAGACAAAAAAAAAAATTCCAAAATGCCACCCTCCCTCCCTCTGTATGTCTCTCATACTCTTTCAGAATTGTCTGTGCGTCAGTGGCTGGGTTTCAATCAGACCTGTTCGTCACAGGAAGCTGCTGCTGGTGCAGAGTGTGTGTTTCTGTGGGGCGCATAAAACACTGCGCCTGTGTCAGTGTGTATGTCAGATGTATGAGCCCTAACCGCAGCAGGATCCTCTCACAGCACCTATAGAGCTCAGCAGGAGGCTTCAAGGCTTTTTGTTCAGGCCTGATCTTCCAGTTCACTTGAGAAGAAAGGTGACTTCTTACTCGAGATAAACTTCACAAGGTGATTTTTGTGGCAGGAACACTGGGACCAGGTTGTTTTTGAAGGCCTTTTGTTAGACACACCGAGGAACTTCAAACCCAGCCATACAGCACAAAACATACCGGATATCATCAGGAGTGGAGAACCAAGAACTGGTATCAAAGCCTGATAAAGAAACATGAGGTGAGTATGATCTGAAAGCAGTGTGATTTGGTTTGTTTTGTGTTTCTGTTGTAGTTTTTTCAAGTTGAGGAGACGCCTGACAGAACAGAATTGAAGAAAAAAAGCTTTCTGTGAAGAAGAAATGAGAATGCAACATGAAAAATGTAGTCTCAGAGATTCTTATCTTCAAATGAGCGAAGTTGTCACTTGTATGTTCTGCTTTAGTTCACTGAACTGAGAGCAGAGTCTTTCTACTTTTCAAAGCGATCACGTGTTAAATATTTTGGATGAGGAAAGGCCTCGACATCTGCTTCAGAATCTCCACAGCTAGAACCAGAACGAATGTTCTCAGGAGTTCACGTTTTTTTTCCTAGAAATGCACACACAAGCCCGGAACCGTTTAGGAACTATAACAGAGCGACGATGCTGCTAGCAGTAGCCTTCTATGAAGTACCAAAAAAAAAAACAAAAAAACAATAACAGCAGAATCCTGTTGGTGCTGTATAGAACCATTTTCTTTAAAGGTTATTTGATGAAACATATTCAGCAGGTTTTCCATCGACTTCCAGCCATGTGCAGACCCATTTGTGCATTCAGATGGGTCTTTGGATCGTCGGAGTCCTACATTTAACCGTTATCTTTATTGAAGAACCGCATTGTGTATGGGGGTCATGTTTGTAAATGCTCTGATCACAAATGTTAGTCCTAAGAAAAGGATCGGAGAAACAGTCCAAAAATAAGTTATTTAAAAGTTTTGAACAATAACTACATTGACAGCGAAATAGCACATGGTGTAAGATTAGATAAGAAAGAAATGTATTTATCCCGAGGGAAATTCTTGTGTCATTTGCATGCTCAGTGCAACAAGAAAGAATAAAAGATCATAAGACAGTAAAAAAAAAAATAGACAATAAACAATAGTGCAAAACAATGACAAGAACATTAGTGTACCAAATAACAGTGTAAAACTGACACCGCTGTATGTAAAGACTGAGTACTGTACCATCGGTATGAAAGTGTGTTTGCAAAAACACGTCTCATTTGTTGTCTAGAGTCCTTCATCATTGCGTTACTGGCTGACTGGCATGCGTTTGTATGTAAAGTAATGTACTGGCCAGTGGGGTGTTGGTTATTTCAGCCTCTCTGGTGTGAGGCCAGTGTTTTGGACCTGGAGACCCTGTGATGACCCAGCGAGACCCATCTGTCAGGCCAGGTGGCCACGCACTCATCTGTTCAGCATTAGATCAGCCACTATGCATTACAGCATCATGTACAAAATGTGTCCCTTCATCAGGATTTCAAATGTAGTCATACATAGGAGGCACATGAAGGGAGTTAAAGCATTTAAGGGAGTTACAGAAGCATGAAAGTTATTTCTACACATTGTATTAGAGGCTAGAAATAATAATAATAATAGCAATACAGCTATGTGTTAAAGTGTATGTTCAGGTTGTTGGAAAAATGTCAGAATGGGTCTGTTTGTGTAACTAATTTCATAATTTAAATTGGAAATAGCTACCCAAAATTGCTCAATTGCTTTAAAAAATCGCTAAGATCTATTACTCAGGGGTGTTACTTTGAAAACTGTGTTTGGAAATGAATGCACCACAACAGATTTACTAAAAGTGAGACAGTAAAACTATTTTTATCAACCCGTATTAAGCAACCTTACTAGAATACTCAGAAATATTCAAATTGGGTGCCTAAGACTCTTGAGATGATAATAACAGTTACAGGAAGCATCTCAGCACAACCACTCGGGTGCCTTCTGCGTTTGCATGCGGCTTCATTCACCTGCACTCCTCTCCGCCCGTTATGTGGATCAGAAGCATGAAAAACAGCATCTGAACATCAGGAGCATGAAAAACAGCATCATTTCTATTGGCTAAAGACATGAAAGGGTTATTGGCATTGACGCAGGTAATTAGGCAGAGAGAAGTGCCTGCTCTTGAAGTTTAGCTGCATAGGTGTGTTTGCAGATAGTGGTCGAGCATCAGCATTGTGCTCTGTCTATTTTTAGCTCGGGCTCTTTCTCCTCTGGGCCTAGGTAAGACTGATTTGTTTGTGATATTGAAACTGTGGTTGGAAAGTGTTGGTCCTAGTGAAGAAGTGGTTTTCCTTCCTCCTATTGTTCAGAGACGAGAGCAAAAACACCACCAATAATCGGTCTTATCATTCGACTTGACTTTGATGTTTGATATTTAAGAAAAAGAGGTGCGCAAAATGAACTCCTATGGCCTTATGCCTTTGTGCAATAGGTGACAAAAAGTTTGTGTAGAGTAATGGAATTATGTTACTAGGTTTTGAGTTATGAAGTGACCAAAAAAATTGTGTTCTTTAAAGTTGCCCCAAAGTGGCTTATATGTTTTGCATAACAGCAATTATATATTTATTTCTATAAAATAAAAATATTCTATAAAAAATACATAATTGTACAAACTATACAATTTTTCATTATTTGAACACGACTTGTGAACGTTTTATGGCGAATAGACCAACAGAAACGCTCCAAAATTGCTTGGCATAAAATCTCTTCACATTCATTTCCTCTGAAAATTAAGTATGTTTTGGCCTTCTCTTGTGAAGTTACAAATTTGCATTTTTTTATTTGTTGTTTTTTTTTTTTTAAGTTATTTGTGCCGAAGTAAAAAATTTTTTATTTAAAAAGCTCACATTATACATTATAACAATTAGTAACCAATTCCTTTTTTTTTGTTTTTAATTTCATTAAGTTGCGTTGGTTCAACATCTGTACTACTTTCTGGGTTCTCAATTTATTTTAGACCAAAATAATCCTAAAACAGAAGAACGGCACCGAACTCACTCTAAGTCACTCTGAAGTTCTTTAGCTGGTAAATGCAGGATGTGCTAAGACGTTCCATTACAGTTCTATAAATCGCTCGGTACTTGAGTAGTTTTTTAGCAGATGCTTTTGTACTTGTGCTCAAGTTGGTTTTGGGAAAGTTACTTTTACTTCATGTAGTCTTTCACAGTGTGTAAAAATTTGAGTTTAGTTAGTAGAGAAGCTTTGCACCATTGTAGTGATGGAGGGGCCTTTCAAAATATAAATAAGTGTCAACTTCGCTCATTCATATTCACCTTACAAACTCATTCTAAGCATTAAAAACCTTTTAATTCGCTCCTCTTGATGTGTAAATGATCAGCGGTAATACACCTGTGTTCGGATGAGAAGTTCCATTGTTGAAAGAAGCGAGCTGAATCTGCCCCCTCATGTTGTTCTCTCTCTCTAGCCTGCAGATCCTCCACTCATAAGCGCTCCGGAGCAGGATGGGCAGCAGGCCCAGTAAAGGCCGGAGTGGTAGCAGCGCTCACGCAGCCCTGCTGAGCCACGAGGAGCCCACTGAGCCCCATACCATGGGTGAGGCCCGCACTGCCAAGACCCACCAACACATATGCTATCGAACATAGCAGGGACGATCAGTTCTAGAGCCTGTAGCATGAATCTACGAGCAGGGTTTGCAGAAGAAGAATTTGAGGGGAAAACCATAGCTGTAATCACAAATAAACAGTTGTTTTCAGCTAGTGTCACTCCACAATGAATACATAGAAACACTCAGATAATAACTGATACATTCATCCAGAAGTTTGATTTTTTTTTTATTATTACTTTTATTTTTTATATATGTACAGTCATATGCAAAAGTTTGAAAACACACAGTCAGATTAAATGTTTGGTCAAAAGTCAAAATATCTTACACATTTGTGCTCATAGTCATCTGTGTAACACACTGGAAGAAAATTAAAACTATACATTTTTTGGTTAAATTCAGTAAATAAGCATGCAAGCATCAAAACACCAACTCTGAAAACCAACAAAAACTGAATGGGGGGCCTCAACGTTTGTGCGCGACTTTGTCTTTTATGTACAAAAATTACATTTACATGTTACGAAGTAGATATGTAGATAGATATATTTGTCAGTTGAATGTAATGTCATTATGTACTTTGAAATAGTTTTTAAATATGTATTTTTTTAATATTTAAAATACATTGTTTTCAGTCTTAAAATGTTGTCACCGATAATGTGCAGAATGAGGCGTTCTGTCTGTTAAAGTTAGGACAGCCTCATTCTGGATATTATTTGAATTATAGCTAATGTAATTCCTGGTATCGTACAACTTTCTCGGTCGTTTCAGAGTCACTCTCATTATTTTTACAGATTTGTTGTTCACTTCGTTTAGATTTTCCTACTAATTATTTGAGGCACAATTAGAAATATTGTATGTTTTATCTGCAACCAAATGAATTTTACATTAGTGATTTACGCTGATTACCCTTCCAGTCTTTTGAAGGGTAGTGTAATTTTGACATGTATTTGTCCATATATTCTCCGACAAACTGAAAGTATGAGTTCCTGCAGACATGGTGGTGGGTGGTGTGCTGCAGGTACGACAGAAAGAGGTTAGGTTTCCCGTAACAGAACCAGCACATGATGTGAATCCCACTTTTGATCTGCTGCTTACAAACCCCAAAAAACAATCCTTCTTTGTACTTATGAACAGTTAGAAAGAAAAAAAGTGTGAAATAGGGTTCTTGCATAAGAACAGGAGTGATGTGGTCAGGTCCTGAAACAGTCTTCATCTTTTTTTTTGCTTTTCTTAATCTCTCTCTCTCTCTCATCCCCTCTCTCTCTTTCTCTCTGTCTCTCACTCTCTCTCTCTCTCTGTCTCTCTCTCTCTCACCCTCTCTCCCCCTCTCTCTCTCTCTGTCTCTCTCTCTCTCTCACCCTCTCTCTCTCTCTCTTTCTCTGTTTCTCTCTCACCCTCTCTCCCCCCCTCTCTCTCTCTGTCTCTCTCTCTCTCTCACCCTCTCTCTCTCACCCTCTCTCTCTCTCTCTTTCTCTGTTTCTCTCTCTCTCTCTCTCTCCCTCTCTCTCTCTTCCTTTCTCTCTCTCTCCCTCCCTCTCTCTCTCTCTCTCTCTCTCTCCAGATAATGACAGGTATATGGTGGTGGCTCTGTATGATTACCCTGCAGGAGGTCCCTCAGAGTGCAGTATCAAAGTTGGCGAAAGACTCAACGTGTTATCTGAGTAAGACCCTGCCTTCAACTCTTATTAGCTCCTTCTTTGCTTCATTTAAAGGCCCTTCAGTACAAACTGAATCGAGTTCAGTAGCGCTCAACAGTGTGTGTGTCGGTGTGTGTTACAGTGAGGGAGAGTGGTGGAGAGTGTCTTCTTCAGCCACGGGAAAAGAGAGCTACATCCCCAGCAGCTACACAGCAAAACTCTACAACAGGTACGGCGTCTGTCATACGCCTGCAGGCGGAAAATGTGCTCTTGCTTCTCAGCGGAGGCCTCACTTGAATTAAAATAAATTAACAGTGACAGAATGGGTTTTTTTTATAGAGGAAAATGTAGCTCATCTTATCTGTGGCATCGTTTGCCAGATACAGTAGAGTAACTGCTATATTACAGTCCCACCCCGTGGGCTGAAGTATTACAGTAATCACAGGATAACGTCATCCGAGTGATTCGAGGGTCTTCCACGGGGGTCCCTGAGTCAGTACGGTTTCCTATGTGGGGCTGAGCGTTTCTGTGTTTGAAAATATGCAAAATAAAGAAGGTAAAATGTGTGTGGAGGGGGTTAGGGGCCACAGCTGTGTACAGTGAGAACCACTTTCCGTGTGTGCAGCTCGTTCTCCACGACAACGCTGCAGAGTAGTCATTCGTGTAGTGTTTATCTGGGCTTGATCTTTCTCTCCCTCCTCTTCTTTTCCTTTCTCGTCTTCTGATTAATTCTCAGTTTATCACACGTTGTCTTTGTCATCCGGTGTGCTCTCAAGCTGTGACCTGTTTGTGTATTGTCTGCTGGTGTATTGTCTTGCCGCTGTCTCTCAGAGCCCCCATTATTGTTATTTACAGTAGTCTGTAGTGTATGTGAACTAAGGGGCAGTGTGTATTACCAGATCCTGTAAGTAAAAACAGCAGTATTATATTTGAAAGTAAACGTGTGTGTGTGTGTGTGTGTGTGTGTGTGTGTGTGTGTGTGTGTGTGTGTGTGTGTTTGCAGGTGGCAGTTTGTAGGCCTGGGCAGACAAAAGGCAGAGGAACTGCTTCTTCTCTCTTATAACCAGCCTGGCTCCTTTCTCATCAGAGAGAGTGAATCTGAACCTGGTAAGACCCACAGTGATAAATTCACACACCCTTTTAATGCTGCTGGGTAACTTCCAATAACTTCTGTGTTACCATAACCAATTAACGCTACACCTACACCAGAACCTAACCCTAACCTCAACCTCTGTTACCTACATTTTGGTTCGTCAGAAAAAAATAGCTGCATTTGTGGAAAACAGCATGTTGCTTTCTGAGGACCAGGCAAACATCTAGCAGCTCTACAAAACCTGCCCATTTTCTTATCATCATGAGGAGAGTTGGACCTCACAAAGTGCTAAATACAAGCACACACAATCAAGGGAGAGCAAAAGTAGCAATTGGATACAGACACAAGTAATCAAATGACACATGAACATTTATCCATGCAGTTTATATGAACAGTTACTCATACAATCCATATTGTTTGAATAAAACCTCATATCTCCAAAATGTTAACTTTGCAGGATATTCTTAATTCTTAATTTAAGTTAACGTAACAATATTTTTTCACCCCCACGAATGGTAGGAATAAATGTTATAAATTATGAGTTTTGGTCCAACAATCTATATGAACAATTACATGAACATTTGTACAATTACATAGTGGTGGTGTAAAAAAAGTGTGCTGAAATATAGATGATGACCTCTTTTTAAAGCTGTAGGCAGCTAAAAACCCTAGTATTCTCTTCCATCTTTTTTGAAATGTCAGTACTTCTATGGCACTTTCAGTCTTCTTTTATTGATTTTCTATATATTTTTTTCTTTCTTTTAACATTTTATTTTATTTTATTCTATTCTGTTTTGTATTCTATTCCTGTAAAGCACGCTGAATGACCTTTGTGTACGATAATGTACTATATAAATAAACTTGACTTGACCTGACCTTCTCTCTCTCTCTCTCTCTCTCTCTCTCTCTCTCTCTCTCTCTCTCTCTCTCTCTCTCTCTCAGGTGCTCACACTCTCTCTGTACGTAAGAGCTCTAGACTAGAGCGCCAGTCTATCAAACACTACCGCATCCACTGCATAGAGAACGGCTGGCACTACATCTCCCCCAGGCTCACCTTCCCCACTCTCTCACACCTCGTTGAGCACTACTCAGGTAAGCACACACACATACACACACACACACACACACACACACACACACACACACACACACACACACAGAGTTCACATCCTAATATACATATGCCCCCCCTCCCTCCCCCTTAAGTACCTGTGTGAAAGAGTCTCTTGGGCATTTGTAGTTAAATGGCATTTCCTCTGAGAATTACATTCATATTAGAATGTCCTTGAGGGATTCTAACAGGATTGTGTTTGCGTGTGCTTGTGCGTGTGGTTTTTGCTCAGAAGTGTCTGACGGTTTGTGCTGTCTGCTGAGGGAGCCCTGCTACATTCAAGGTTCTAACAACGTTCCGGTGGTAACCGGTCTGCCCCCTGTAGCGGTCAGGAAGCCCACGCTCAACTGGAAAGATGTCAGCAGGTCAGTAATGAAGAGAATTCACATAAAAAATCAATAAAGGCCGTGGATTCCAGGAATGAAGCAACAGGGTTTTGGAATAGTATCATGAATCAAACAATTTCCAGCTAATTTAATTAACTAAAGATCGTGATGGTTAAAGGGGATTTTAGGATTCTTTCTGAAACGATGAAGATATACATAAGTATTTATTTATTTATTTATTTCAACAGCTCCATGATCTTCGGGCCTCAAAAAGAAGGTGTGGAAGACTCGCTTGTCAGCGAGGGCCTGAAGGAAGCGATCAACTCCTACCTGTACATGACGGAGGAGTGCGGGGAATGTAGTGGAAACTGGGACACGTGAGATGCCGGCGAGCCGAGTGTGAGGAAGGAGAAAGAGCAGAGGACTGAGCTTGTACCTGCTAGTGACAGTCCACACAGCACAAAGCTGGAGCCAAAACATGGGCGCACTGAACTGGGCACCAAAGAACCGTCCTAAACGAGGGCCTGTGGTGTCCAGACTACTGGGCAGTTCAGGACTATTGGGCAGGTCAGCACACACAAACTGTGAGAAATGGATTGCATAGGACCACCAGACCTCTCTGATCCTGCAAAGACATCCAGTGACAGTGTCATGATTTTAAAGAGACGGAGCTCTGAAGGTCCATCGTCACTTTTCTTCCAGTGTGGGTGCTGGAAGGGTTAGCGTCACAGATTTCTGTGTGGCCTTTTTCCTTGGAGGCATGAAAGAAAAGAGGAAACCGAGAGAGTGAGTGAGTGAGAGATTGGAGGCTGTGCAAGTGGGAGGGGGAAAGCAGCTGGCTTGGATGAATGCCTGTTTCCGTTGTTCTCGCATCTTCTGTCGTTCTCTTTCGGTTTACGCCCTGCACCTGAGTGCAAGACATCAGAGAGTTTAAAGACAGAGCGAAAGACTGAGAAGGTCCCAAGATCGGAGGACTATTCGGTTTTCCAAGCAATCTTCGATTCATGTTAGGTTTAACTGAAAGCTCTTTTTTGATGCTTTGTGAGCTTTGTAAACCCAGAACATTTCTACATGTACTTTGTACAGAGTGTTGGTTCTGTTTCGTGACACAGTCTGGGCTGTGAAAGGCTGCTTGAAAAAGTAAAAACCACTTCTTGGTCTTCTTTACCTTTGTAATATTCATGTGAAAAAAAACCCCACAGTTCAGGAAACGGTTGTGTGAATGTGCGTGTGTGTGTGTGTGTGTGTGTGTGTGTGTGTGTGCGTGCGTGCGTGCAAATAAAATACTTTCTAAACCTGCTCTTTTTTGCTGCATGCTTTGAGTGGTCTGTAGAAAAAGCAGGCATTTGTTTCTCTGGAATATTCTTTGCGTCTGTTCAACAGAACCCTCTCACACAGTTGTTCCCAAACGGACCCTGGTGCTTCTTCCCTGCACATTTTAATGCTGTCCCTGCTTACACACCCACTTAACCCTAACCCAGTAAAGGCTTGTTAATGGACTGATTTGTTGGAGCTGGTGTTAGGAGCAGAGAAAACACTAAAATGTGCAGAACATGGAGCCTTCAGAACCAAGGTTGGGAACCTCTGCTTTACAAACTAAGGACACATTAGTTATAAATTAGACCAACTTAAATACACTATATGGACAAAAGTATCGGGACGCCTGACTATTACACCAACAGGGACTTTAATATGGAGTTGGTCCCCCTTTGCAGCTCTAACAGCTTCCACTCTTCTTGGAAGGCTTTCCACAAGATTTT
>JBBPCZ010067187.1:0-12158 GCA_037974445.1 Brycinus macrolepidotus | reverse complement strand
GAATGGGTATATCTATATATACAACTTCCTAGTGTGCAATGACACTTCTAAGGGTTGATAAAGAAAGAAAGTATGAGCAAGCGATGAAGTAGCATCCAGCCTATATTTATCCATGCATGAGTAAGCAAGCTGACCTCCACACAAAATCCAGTAGCTCTGAACCAAATTCTGCAGCACAAGGAGAAGATTGGCCATCCAGTTAAATGTAATTAAAGTTTATTGGGAAGGGTATTTTAAGATGGCACATTTCAGTTAGATTTCTAGTCAACAGTTAGACCTCTAGAGTAATTAGTGTCATGTTGCTATTCTCTTTAAATGTAATCATGTAATTACACTTAATTGTATAGTGACATTGTTAATTGTTCTGGATCAGCTTTTTTTGTCTTGATGGCTACAACTTTGTCTTGATGGCTATGAAGGACAAAGACACGGTACAACTGTAAAGGATGGTTTTTGTTTTACACAAAACAAGACTGCATGCACAACAATAGTCTCAGCCTAAGATGCTTCGCCTACGGAGGTGTGGACTCTCTGATATGTGTTATACTTTAAGCTGGTTACAGCTATCTGGATTTTGCCAGGGGTTGTTTTCTTTAAAGCAGTCAGCAGTTAGTAAGTAATATCCTAGCCAGTTTGGCAGTGCATACCAGTTTGTTTTCAGCAGGTGTGTTTTTGCTGCAGCCCCATTTTGAAAACCTACTCTTACACAGCACACAAGAAACACAGCCCTGTGGATGGTTATTTTGTATGTCAGTCAAACAGCCCTGACCTGTTAAAGTAGGTGGTTTTTAGTGAGATTAAGCCACAAAATACACCAGGCTCTCTGATGATAGAAATCTGGCTTGCGAGACTTTTCTTTAAATTGAGATCACAAATGTTGTCTTGATGAAAAGTTAAGAATCTGCAGTTCTGACTGAATTTCTACACTCGCTTCAATGAGCTCCGAGTAAGAAATAAACCAACAACATGTAAAAAGAATTATAACATACACCATGGGATCAAATTCAATTACATTCTGTTAAATATGGAAGGGGAAAACTTTGTTGGAACACATTTCGGTCAGTAAAAAGGTCAGATTCCTAGTTAATGTTTAGAAATTTTGAGGATGAAGCATAAGCCAATTTGCATTGCTCTTTTAAACGCTCGGCTGAGGAGCATCTGGCTAGATCCATGTATTAAAATGCTTATTATCTGTTACATCGTTGAAGGATTAGATGAAACTAATCTGAAGTGCTGCGTGTGGCTGAGGGGGTTTGTGCTGGAGAGAGCGTGAGGGTAAAGTCCCAGCAGGACTGCAGGCCGCACGCCCAGAGAGAAAACTTCTCATCTCCTCTCATCTCTCATCATCCCTTCTATCTGTGTGGCTCAGGGCAGCGGAGCAGTGGGCACGGGGGGCACAGGGGGCAGCCTGGCAGCCACAGCACCTCACTATCTGATGAGCGTGCAGTGGATTAAGGAGCAAGCTGCTGGCACACACTCAAACTCAGACACACTCTGAGTGATAAACAAACTCAAACACACACACAGTGAGATTAACACACACACAAACACACACACACACACACTTTTAAAGTAGGTCAGTGCATCATATTAATAATAAAAGTTGCAGATATCAAAGTTTTCTCACTCATAAACACACACAAACACACACACAAACACACACACACACACACACACACACACAAACACACATAAACAAATACACACACGCAGTGTCTATAGGTTTTGAAAACGTTAAGAAATACAATAACAGAAGGTTTAAAACCTTAACCTGAGCTCTTCTGCCTCCTGATAAAACACAACACTGATGGCATGCAGGGGAACCTTTAAATATGATTTTTCCAGTTTTGGAGGTGATCTAATTTATGATGTCCTAATTTAGTTTCAGACTGAGAAATCTGAGACATTCTAAAATCAATACATATGTGGTGGTTCATTATTTACAGAAACATAAAAAAGCCCAAAATGTCCTTATTTCACCATATTAAGGGTTTCTGCAGGCCGGCACACAAATAATGCTGTATTTAAACCAACAGGACATCAACAACAGACTGCTGAGTTAACTGAAAATATCCTCCATTCAGAAATTTGCAGAAGTATTTAAAGGTGTTACTGCAAATTCTTTCACAGTACTAACGTTTTTATTGGAATGTGTTGTATATCAATGACATCCAGTCATCCGCAAAAAACAACAAAACAAAAAAAAAGGTTGGCTGTTTTTGTTACAAACAAGTAGCAGCACATCTACTTGTTTAATCAATTGGTCTCAGTCTTTTAAAAATTAATCATGTGCTGGACCTGATCATGCTTCGCTGAAATTACAACCTGCAACCACAACAAGCTTTTGCAGTTTGCTGATACAGCAAAGCTACATGAACTGAATAATCCCTGCCATGTCTCTTTAATTTCAAAGAGATTCAAATTCTACCTGGATTTATAAACAACAGTTTATTAACGTTATATCCTACCAAAATCATGACAAACCATTTTTTTGTGTGCACACTCAATACAACCAAAGTCCACCATATTTGGCATGAAATTGCCCAATCTGGCAGCACTAAACGATTTGTGTCTGATTATTTTTCACATCAATAAATGGTTCTTTTTCAAAACCTACTCAGTCTAGCTAATAAAGTTTATCTCATGTACTGTTTTCACACAAATAAAGTGTTTTTGGAGAGTGGATTCCTTAGTTGAGTACTAAATTATGCAAATCCAAGAGTACACACAAACACACACCCATCCACATATATGTGCACACACACAATCCTTATCATCTCTCCCCATGTTTTACAAACTCAGCGATCACCTTTTGATAAGGTTGGTCATGCGTCCAGCTAAACCAGCACATTCATCAGAGACGTAAGCTTTCGTCAATAATATGCAACCCTTGTTACTATATATAGCTAAATGCTCTAGTTGTTGACCTTGAGCAGGTGTGTTGCTCAGAGGGGGGCAGTGGGAGAACAAGGAAACACACACACACACACACATCAACACACACCCTTCTGGACGACTGAGGATCCGTCCAGAGCTGCCAGGATGGTTCAATCAGGAGATGCAAGGAAGACCTTTTGTTTACACTCTTAAAAATGGCAGATACAGACAGCAAGAGATTGCACAGAGGATGTTTCATTTACACTCCCAAAAATAAAGATACAAGAGTTCTTAAGAGCAGTTTCACAGAAAAAAACACTTTGGGTTTCTCAACTAATTATTTCTGTAAGGGGGAGATGTGTCAGTGTGAAGAACCTGTGAAGAAAGTTTAAAGAACATCCATATAATGACATATAGTAACAATTAAAAGATCCTCCCATAACCTTATGCCAAGAAGATTTTAAGAGGGCTCCACACAGGGAGGAAAAGCATATCAAAATCCCACAACAAGACTGTGGTGTTTCTTTCATGGCATACTATGTGCTCTTCACTAGCAGATCTCTGAGCCAGCCCATTCTTTAAGAACGTGGAATTCCAGCAGCCTTGGGGCTCCAATAATATTATTCAAATACCATCACAATTGTTCAACTGCTAATGCGCTAATGCATGCTGAGGGAAAACATGCGAGTCAGTGAAACTGTTACAGTAACCCATTTATCTAAAACAAAGAATCTCTTTATGTACTTTCATTGTTCCACATTTTTATGATAAGACAACTAAGGATGGCACTGATTTATTGCAAAACTCCAAAATTGTCTACTTCTTGCTGTAAAAAAAAAAAAAAGCTTTTTATCCTTATTATGCATAACCTTTGTCATCGCAAAATTACAAAATCCTCCAGTTCTTGCTATAAAAAATCTCAATGAATGAAGTGGGCAGAAACATCAAGGCCAAGATCCATGCCTCTGTCTCCTTCCTCTATTGATAGCCCTTGAGTCAAAGGCACACAATGCTAATTTGCAATCAGCGTTTCATCCAGCACCATTCTCCGCTCTCACCCGTTTTTGTCCGGCTTGTGGAGAATAGAGAGAGTGAGGGGGAAGGGTGGTAAAGGAGGACCACCCCCCTCCCTCCTTTCCTCCTAGTGCTAGTCCTAGGCATGCTTTACTGTTCTTTGGTGCTGAGGACAGTGCTGGCTGATGACTGGCCATCTCAGCGGCGTTAGCTGTAGCATTGCATCACCAGTTAGTCTGCAAGGCCTGGTTCAGCCTAGCCCCGACACTGCCACCTCCCATCAGCTCCACAGCTAGGCTCTTTGTCAATATCAATCTCCCTCTAGCTCCTCGCTGTGCTAAGCTAATACTCATCCACAACACCATGCTAATGTCAAGCACAAATGTGCTCCTCTCACGGTGGACAGCAAGAGGGATGAATGGAGGGAAAGGAGGATGAAAAATAATCAGCATCATCCTCTCCTGCAGAAAGAGGAGAGAAGCCTTGCTCAGTGACCAGAATTAATGATAAGAGTGGCTCGCTTCTGAGAGAAAAAAGAGAAGTCTTTATGCATTGGCCGTTTTGTTGTCTGCGTGTTTCAATGTCCATTTTCATCTCTGAAAGAGCCATTCTCTCTTTCATCTTTTGTTGAGAATTATACAGTCCTTTGTATCTGGCATCATATCTATTTTTAAAGGGAACATATTTGATAAAAGCAGTTGGAATAATGTGCATATGCAATTCAGCATGCAAAATAAAGGAATGAATGAATAAATGATTAGTCCAGTTGATAAGTTAAACAAAGGTCAAAAAGCGGTGCTGCTCTGTCAAAAAGGGTGTCAAAAAGATTGCTGCCCTGGTAAATTTCATTCCTCTGAGGAACAAACAGGTACTTAGGGCCCAATTATGTATCTTAATTGAGTTTTAAAGGTACACTACATTCACTTTCCAAGATCAGGACAGGGTAGGGTCTATGGACTCAGTCCAACAAAAAAAATAATATACTCATTTTTATTTGAAGTCATTAGCAAAAGTACATACTATGAAAACAAACCCAGAAAAACAGTGACATAGAAAGGATGAAGGGAGCAGAATAGACACGAGCAGAAAATTAGGCCTTGGATATTTCATTAAGAAGCTGTTAATAGAATACAAGCAACCACATACAAGAACCCATGGGCACATAATTTACTTGTATGAGTCATCTCTTCCTTTTCCTGACCGGTTGTTAGTATAGCATGTGCAGCTCTAAGACTCACTCTGCTCAATTCCATAGCGAATATGCACCTAATCCAGACACTGCGGAACTCATGGTGGCTGAAATAGAGACTTCTGCTGCAGTAATAGTACACTGAACAAGCCCAGACTGGAAGGCAATTATATATTACTCAGCACTAAAGTGTGCTTTAGAGAATTACTGCTGCCACTGTGATAAGCACCTTTCCACAAATATCATATACAGACCCAGGAGTTCTTTAGCTTACGAAATAAACATCATCGTCAAGGTCTTTATATAACTTTAGACTCTCTCTAGGCTAAACCCTTCTTACCGTGCCATTATGTTTAAATCAAAGACAAGGGGACAGCAGCTCTGTACACAAGGATAAAAGCTCAAGGCAGTACATTTCAGAAAGAGTCGGCCATTACAGAGCATGTCCCTCAAATGAGGCCTTATTGAAATGACCACAACTAAATAGAATATGGTCAGAGCCTCAGTATCAGAGGTTAAAGGACAAGTACGGAGTGGCTGACCCATGGCATAAAACCCAGACTCATTGTGATATTTAATCATTTATGGTTGCCTTCAATTAACCTCTTCTACCGTATCATTGACAATTCAGAGACCTTAGTAAAGTGTCCTTTAACATATTGAATTCTGCCCAGAGATGGTGGGTGTCTGAAAATGACCATGCTGAGCAAATGCTCCAGTGCTGGCTGCCTGCCAGCTCCCTTACCAAAGAGGTGTAGGTAGCTTCAACATCGGTGAAACATTTGGTTAATAATTCTTCTTTCGAAAACATGTCATGGTTCTGGTTGATTAAAAATGGAAATCTAAAATCTAAAAATCTGAACAGTTTAAATGGTGTGAATGGCTTCAGGATGCAGAGTTTTTTAAAAATCCTATTACTACAGTTGCCAGGTTTAATAAGCTTTTGAGCCTGGTATGTCAGATACAGGCTTTATATGACAAAGGTTAACAAATACATCTTTGCAAAGGTTTCAAAAGTTGTCTAGTATGCATTTAAAACCATATTTAAACACAACACACTCTTTAATAGTGCTAAATAGATAAGAGCTCAAAAAGTGAGAAGCTTCAGGTAATAGCAATCTGTGTAAGTTAGTTGACACAGAAAAGAGCTACTATTCATGGGCGTGAAAATGTGTACCACACTGTGTCTTGTTATATGTGTCCAGTGTTAGAAAACAGGAACAGGTTGTTCCACCATTCATTTCACTTCACCAGGATTTTAGGCTCAAATTCTGAGTATATTTCACTCCTAAAATCCAAAGAGAAATAACAAAGAAACATTTTGCTAGCAATCTGAATTTGCTAAGTAGTTGCATAACTTAGCCACAAACTTGCAATGCACAACTCGCATTGTGTGGACACACCATGGGCAAAGTAAAATGGATCAGCATGTGCAACTGCAGCTTAGGACTATGGACTTATTATTATCATAATAATTATTATTGCATTTGTTTCCTCAGAGTAACAATAAAAGGTGACCAAAGTCTGAAACATTTGTGTGAAATGTGTGCTTCATACATTTGCTTGCTCAAAATGCTAGTTTAGTGTAACTTCAAAAATCTATGAATTCTCAGCTTTGTGAGATCATATTCTTTACAATTCAAAGCACTGAGAATTTGTATCATCAAAAAAAAAAAGAGAGAGAACTAAAGGCAGAAATAACCATGGCACTCACAGATTCCAGAATGTCTGATCAAGTCAGAGTCTCAAAAACGTCTCTTGGCCTCTAATGACCCTGTTTGACCTTTGAAATCTGTTAACAATACAGAGCAGTCTATACACTTAAATGTATTAGCTGTGAACTCTCTATGCCCTGGCAAGCATAGGAAGAGACATAAATAGGAGCATCTCCCGCTGTCACTTCAAAACACACTGCTCCGGTTCTGTCACTCCTGCTAGTTACAATAGATCACATTAGTGCTGCGGCTCATGCAGAGCAGTGTGAATGCTGTGCTCCAAGCCATTGGCCGTCAGGCGAGTGGGCAGGTCAGAAGTCATGGCAGCAAGGCTGTCCTCAGATTTATGGGCTGGACACTGCTGTGTTGTGTACAGAGCTTACTGGAAGGCACTGATGCTTATTTACAGACTATGTGTGTGTATGTGTGTGTGTGTGTGTGTGTGTGTTTATTGGATGTGATGGCTGATTTATAGACTCTGGTGACAGATTCTTATCAGAGGAATCGAACTGTGACCCATCCATGAAATACACTCCAGTGCCCTACTAGGGGTTAATCACTCCATTGTCTTGTAGTCACAGTGGTATGCTTTGAAACACTGCTGGGCAATAAAACCGTCATACAAATGGAGTTCAGAATTCCATAAGTGGATAACTTATTTCTGTTTAAAACCTTTTATCACTTAAATGGTAAAAGAAAAAAAAATTGATGTATGTTAATGTAACAAGATTTTATTAAGCACTTTTGGACCATTTCTATTGGCCCGTTCATAAATATATATTCATGCAATGTAAAGGGCAACTGATATTTTCAAATGTAACAGAAAGAAAACCGAAATGGAATTACAAGTTTTTGATTTACCCACATACAAAAATATGTAAGTGTACAGATGTAATTTTTTCCCACCAGCCCTTGTGGTGGGAAAATGTTTATCAATAAACATTTCAATAAACATACATGGTATTACCTACCAGGATATGGATCACACCAGTATGGCTACCATTAAAGTCACCAGTCCTGAAAAATCTGACACAGCTGCACTGGTTGCACTTCAGCATTGTGTTTGGACCAAGTCTGAAGAGTCATTCATTTTTCACTGTTCTTTTCATTGAATTTCCTATGGCAACCACAGACTACAGTAATTGCAGACAGCCTGCAGGTCTCCTAGGAAACTCATTTTCTTAGAACATCCTTTTGCTTGTGCATGATGCAACAGCAAGATGCACAGTGTCAATAATTACACTGGCATACAGTCACCAGTGCCCACAGCAGCATATGTTATTGTTGAACTGATTACGTTAAGAGTACGGAGATACAAACTCTTAGGTGTTTTCTTTTTATACCTGATAAAAAGGGCCAGCAAACTTTGAAAACTCTAAAATACCTCTTCCTGATTCTGTTTCTTCATTATTCAAAGATGTGCTGGGCTGTAGTCCAGTATAATTTAATTGAGAATTTACCAAGTGGGCTTTCAATTTCACACCAAATGCACTGTTTGATTGGCACTCCGCAAATGAGAACTAAAAGCTTTCACTTGTCACCACTCATTCAGCACTGTACCTCACTTTGCAATCATAACTTTGCTCAGAAGTGCACAATAAATACAGTTCTCATAGCTTTGCCATTCTGTCACATTCATAACAAGATCGTTTCTATCCGAAATGGTAACTTTACAAACTGAGAAAAAAGTTTGAAAATTTAACTTAACAATACTTCATTCCAAGCAATTTTGTATCATTGCTATTGGCCCATTGGTCATAAAACTGTGTGTAAATGTGTATAAAGTGCTGCACCTGCTGCATATTCATGCTCTAATCTACCACAGATCCCACCATGGCCAAACTCTAACCAATGCCACTCTGCCTGACAACAACAAGAGGACTGGCATTTCGTTTAGCTTTTGTTCTTTTACTACCTTTTTCCAAGCACTTCTGTAAAACACTGGCTTAACATCTCCCTATATGTTTTCTCAGGTGGTGCATGCTGATGCTGTGATAGTGGCAGAGGAGCAGACAGGCCCCCAGTGGATGCAGTGAAGTGCTCTTTGAGGAAAAGTGCAAGGAAAGGTAGGAGGCTCCAAATGGCTCAGCTGTGGCCTCTGCACCATTCTGTTATGTGGCCATATGGCACAAGAAGTGAGGAAGTGAGATGACGAGCAATAGAGAACAAAATTGAAAATCGCAGCAGATTTTTTAAAAAGGAGCATTTATATTCACCTGGAATGTGGTGTTATCAAGCAGGTTTTCTGATCCATTTTAATCAAAAAGCTAAGGCCAAGAATCAGATTAATACAATACAGATGAAAAGCTTGTTGTTGCTGTCATAACATAACCTTTAAAGACCAAAATGTTTGTTTACAGGAGAAGGAAAAAACTTTGTTTAATATTTGTTAATGTATTCCTATTTTGATTATTATTTTTATTGGTCCATTCATCATGAAATAAAAAAAGAAAAAGTTTAAACAAGGATAAACAGTGACATTGATGTGAGGCGCCACTCTTACGAAGTGTTAAAAACTGGTTGCTTGAGGACAGCTATGTAGCTGCTAAATGTGAATGAGTGAGTTAGTGTGCATCAGTTAATAGTCACTCAAATCTCATAAATACAGCCCCAAACTTCTCTTACCCTTCTTAAATCTCATACAGCTCTTCATTATGTGCCACAGACTTGCCAGTGTGGTTTAGGACACGGAATGACGTACTGTAAACTATAGAAATAAACAAAACTTCACAGTTACTGACAGCCACTTCTGACAAGATCAGGCCTGGTGAGGCCTGGTTTCCCCTTATTTATAATTATATTTTTTTAAATATTTTTTTGACATTTTTGTTCATTTTTATAGATCACTTTAAGTCATACTGTGTCCTAAACCACACTGACAAGCTTGCAGTTTAATTTGGTGAAGAGAAGTTAAAATAAAATAATAAAAATGATTCGGGTGATTAGTGCTTGTCAGCAACTTTGCATTGCAGCTCCAGTTTATACTAATGAAGCAAAATTTACTTTCTACATGTGGAGTAAATGGAAGATTGTTCCTTGATTTGTTTTTTGTCAAACCAGCTGCAGCAGAAGAGTCAAATAGAGACCATATTTGCAATAATATTAAAATATTTAAAGTTATGCAGCGCAGCAGTGTGCAACCCCTTGCCAGCCTTGATCAGAGTGAAGGGGTTGTGCAAAAGCAGGCCTTTGCTCTAGTTTCAGCCTGAGACAGTGGAGAGACAGCTTGTGTTTCCAGCCCCACTGTGGCGAGCCAAAACTGTGCCTTCCAGCCTAACTTCCTCATTACTATCAACAGCTTTTCTGTTTGTTTAACACTGCAGCTCACTACTCAGACATCACTGCAGCACTTTGTACTACATGGTCGGGATTAACGATTTTTTGCTTCCTTTTTGTTTACACTCAAGGACATAAAAAACAACAGCTCCAAACGACCAAAGTAGAAAAAGAAAGTCAGTTTGTACACCTCTAAAGTCAAAAAAGGAACAAAAAGCTGGGGGCTTTTTAGCAGGGTTTTTCTTTGCGGAAGCTGAATCGATGGCCACCAAATTCATTTCGGACGACTTTTTTATCCACAGGAAGCTGCAGTTACTATGCTGAGCTCACACAGTCAGTTAAACCAGCCCTACTTTAAAACACCCTGCATACCCACTCACCCCCTTCAAACAAGACCACAGAAAATGTTTTATACACACACACACAGACACACACACACACACACACACAATCAAAGGGTTGTTTTTATGTTTTTATACCTTGTCAAGAGGTCAGGATGTGGTGTCATAACCAAAAATAAACATTTTTGCCATTTTATATTAAAAAATAAAAAAATGAGCCATTCTTTACCATACTTTACCATACTTTACCATACTTTACCATACTTTACCAAAAAACCAGAACAAAAAAAAAACAGGTCATGACCATCCTGATGTAGTATGTCAACCTGTTTTTTTCTGTCAGCCTGCTTTTCCTGTAAAGTCAAGACATTTCCGTCCATAAAATGTATGAAAAACAAACTCACCCACCCACACACACACACACACACACACGTGCGCACACACAAACACACATGCACATATGCACATACTCACACACAATGTGCCTCTAAATAGCAGTCAGAAAAAGAGAAGTGTGAAAAGAACAGTGAGATGATCAGTGAGAGGCTTGCAGTGTATAGAGGTCTGTGCTGTATAAGCCTGAGTGCGGGAGACTGCACAGCACGGCTGAACTGAGGAATACCTCCAGAGAAAAAAGAAGAGAGGAGAGGAATAAAGCAAAGAAGGGTGGGAGAAGGCACGCAGAACTAGGCTGGTAGGTATTAGCATACGACTACAAATGTCTTCACCCTCCATGCTAGACAAAGTGTTAAAGGCTATTACTGTACATGCCTTTTGTTAGTTTGAACATTCGCATGCGTTGAAAAAAGGCTATATATATGTATATCAGCCACAACACAATAAAACCACCGAAAGTAATAACTTTGATTTTCTAGTTACAGTGGCACAGTGTGGGTCAAAGGGTGGGATATCTTAGGCAGAAAGTGAAAAGTCAGTTCTTGTATGGACGCAGGAAAAATGGGGTGTTCCTGGTATGCAGTGGTTGGTTTTTACCAAATGTGGTCCAAGGAAGCACAACTGGTGAACCAGCAACAGAGTCATTGGTGCCCATGGATCATTAATGCACATGGGGAGTGAAGGCTAGCCTATCTCTTCCAATTCTATCGAAGAGTTACTGTAGCACAAATTGCTGAAAAAGTTAATGCTGGATGTAGAAAGGTGTCAGAACACAAAGTGCATCACGGCTGTGTAGCCACAGGCCAGTCAGAGTGCCAATGCTGATCTTGTCCTCCATGAAAAGCACCTACAATGGGTGGATGAGCATCAAGACTGGATCATGGAGCAATAATAGAAGGTGGTCCGGTCTGATGAATCACAGAAGAGATGGCGCCAGGATGCACTATGTGAAGAATACAAGTCGGCAGAAGAAGTATTATGTTCTGGGGAATGTTCTGCTGGAGGACCTTGGATTCAGGTATTCATGTGGATGTTACTTTGACAGGTACCAACTAAATAAACTCTGGTGCAGATAAAGTACAGGATAAAGCATCATGACACACTGCAGAACACGCTCAGGGATGATTTGAGGAACATGACAAGGAATTCAAGTTGACTTGACCCTCAATCCGATCGAGAATCTGTGGTATGTACTGAACCAACTATTTTGATCCATGGAGGCCCCACCTCACAACTTAAAGGATCTGCTGCTAATGTCTTGGTGACTGATAGCACAGCACACCTTCAGAGTCCATGCCTCAGTGGTTCAGAGCTATTCTGGCAGCATGATCTATTGTTTTAATGTATGGT
>JBBPCZ010067176.1:0-12158 GCA_037974445.1 Brycinus macrolepidotus | reverse complement strand
TAAACAGGTTTGCCTCTACTTTCTGATTGGGGTTTTTGGACTTGGAGAAAAAGTTGGGAGACTGGGATTTTTGCTCCATTTTTCTCCACGACACTACCTGATAAGCAGAAATCCACATATGTGAACACATCCATCTCCCGGCATCTCTTATTTTAAACATTTAAACATTTACACCAAGTTGACAGGAGCTATGGAAATGCTTAACATGTGTGATTCACAGTCAAAGCAACAAAAATAACCCTTCCTTGATCTCTGCTTCTTTACGATCAAACAGTTTGTCACTTTGAAGTTAACCAGTCAGGTCACTGATGCCTGGCCAAAAGTGCCTTCCGCAACGCATATGTCAAAATCAACATTGCTCCAGGATTGTTATGACCGTGGACCAGGGTAAACTGGTTTCCTATCAGCATGGCCACATTCTTCATATAGGCCACATAAGGCCTTCATCAAGTAAACTTTTTAGGGAGGTACTTTGCTCTTATTCATGCCATCTAGCTAATAGTCAGTAACAGTGAAATGGGAGCAACTGTGCAATCAAATATCAACATATTGGTTTAATAGGCTTTCTTTTTCATAATCCAAAGTTGCCGGATCTGGCGTTTACATTTATGCGTTTAAAATAAAGCAAAGTCACACATGAACGCACCACAGCAGAGCACACAGTGTGAACAACGTGAAATTCTTTCTCTGCATGTAACCCAAGTGAAGCGGTGGGCTGCCACTGCCAGCCAGGGTGCAGTGTGTGGGGTTGGTACCTTGCTCAAGGGCAGAGGTCCCCAACCACCGGGCCGTGGACCGGTAACTGTCCGTGAGTCATTTGGTACTGGGCCGCACAGAAAGACAATACAAATATTTTATTAATTATCTGAGTCTGAAAGATCTTTTATTTTGAAAAAAAATGCTCGTCTTGGTCATGTGATGCGGTACATCAAAAATTTAGTCCACAAGCTACCAAAAACGAGTAAAAAAACAAACGCACTTTGTTTTTAGTTGTATCTATACCGGTCCGTGAAAATATTGTTTTACATGAAACTGGTCCGTGGCGCAAAAAAGGTTGGGGGCCGCTGCTCAAGGGTACCTCAGTGGTGCCAGTAGCAGCCCTGAGATTTAAACCTACGACTTTCTGATCGCAGGGGCAACTCCCTAACCACTAGGCCACCAGCTGACCCAGATTAACAGATGTAATTTACAGTTTAATCAAGTCACAGATATATGCAAACATAGCCTTAAGAGTTTTGTAGAGAACACTTTTAGCGTGGTGTGCTTTCAGAGATAGGGAACTAAACCCCAGTGTGCTGGACAGTGGTGTTACCCACTACAGTACATCAGCTTTTTAATCTGAGCATATTGAACTATCCACTGCTCAAGTCGCTCTATGGAAAAAAAAAAAAAAAAACCTTCCATAGAAAATCAGTGCTTAATAAACTTTTGCTCCTTAACTGTGAAAGCAAACCATGACTGTTTTGCCAAGATAGCGTAAATGAAGTTACTTCTCGAATGCAACACTTGAGAGCCATGGGCCTACAAACTAATGATCATAAACTGTGGTTTAAATGAATGTTTTAAGGCAGTGCAATAATACAGGCACACTTTTGCATGGAGAACTGGTAATCTCACTCCAGTGTTCACTCTCTGCTGAACATGAGTAGCTCCTCAGTACATCGTCCAGAGCTCCAAGTTCCTTGGTGTTCAAATCACGGAGAACCTCACATGGACTCTGAACACCAGCTCCATCGTCAAGAAGGCCCAGCACTGTCTCTACTTCCTGCGTAGACTAAGGAGAGCACTCCCCCCCTCCCCAGTACCTCACCACGTTCTACAGAGGGACAATAGAGAGTATTGGTATAGGAGTTGTTCCATTCTGGATCGCAAGACCCTACAGATTATAGTGAGGACAGCTGAGAAGATCAGTGGGGTCCCTCTCACCTCCATCACGGACATTTACACCTCACAGCCAACATCATTGTGGATGACCCCACACACCCCTCACACACTATCTTTTCCCTCCTTCTGTCTGGCAAAAGGTTCTGTAGCGCGCAGACCTCCACTGCCAGAACACAGTCAGAACTGAATTGAATCATAAACTGTACCCATCCATACACACACACACACACACACACACACACACACACACATCCCTGAACTGAACTTCTTCCTTACACAACTCATTTACATACTGAACTGTTCTGCTTTAAACAACTTACAGCACAATACTCCTCTACCTTGCACATTCTCTGCACAATTATTATTTATTGCTGTCACAATTGCACAATTATTATTTATTGCTGTCACAATTGCACAATTATTATTTATTGCTGTCTACCTCCGTCCTGCATTTTTGCACAACTAACTTCTCCGGTGCTAGAATACAGTATTCTGTCATAGTATTGAATTCATTTAACCGTCAACTGCTGTTGAAAGTTGTCTTGTCTTGTTGATAAGTTGCTCATGTTTTTTTTTGCACTCTCTCTCTGGCTCTCTTGGCACTCTGTGTATTTTGTCCTGTCAGCACTTATGTAGTCTTGTGATGTTTCTGTTTTTGTTCTTGGGTTGCACCATGGTCTTGGAGAAATGTTGTTTCATTTCACTGTGTAGTGTGTGTAAAGCTGAAATGACAATGACTTGACTTGACTTGAATTGACTCCAGGCTTACTCCAGCCTTCTGAATTCTCACTCCAGTCACTTCACCACAGTTGGCATCTCTTTTAAGCTGTGATAATTTCCTTAATTGCATTTATAATATCTTCATCTAAGGGGGGCCTCATCGTTTTTCATAGCTTTTTTTTGTCCTACCCATCAGTAATCAACTGATCTCGGGTTTGCCGGAAGCAGAGAGCCATGATTTTTGACAGGCCACCATTCATTTGTTCAGTGCTGTATGGGTGGTGTGATCAAAAAGTCTGACTGGTTCACACTACACAAGGTAGGTGTGAAAGGGACTACGTGTGGGACTACACATAACAAGAAAAGAATTATTGCCTATACTACTTTTCTGCTTCTTCTCCTTTTTAGTGTCAGTAAAAGAAGAATGCATGAGTTCCTCCTATGTGTTATGGTTCCTCTCAACATTTCTTCCTTTTTTGGGGGGAGTTTTTCCCTGCCATAGTTGCCTTTGGCTTGCTGGAGTTTTAACTACGGTCATCTTGACTACTGTGTCAGGTGGAGAAACCATGCATTATTCTTTTCGTCTTGCAGTAGCTGCATTCAGATTCCATGGATAGAATTATGGATTGACTATGTTTACTTTTGATGTGAAATGTACTTATATTTTCTCCTTTCAGTTTCTCTCAGTACTGATCAAGTTGCTTTGCAACGGTCATGAAAGGAAGTTTTTACTAAATGAAGTCACGCAGATGATGTCCCTATCAGTTCAAAACTACAAATTCAAATCAAGAAACTTAATTACTCAGCACACTTTACATCTCCATCTTGTTCTACTGCCTAAAAAGTACATAACAAAATCACTCCTAAACATGAAACTAGCTTCTGTATTCTAAAAAAGTTTAACACAAATAAATTCAACAGGATTTTGTTCTCCCTGTCTAAATTTCAGCATCTTTTCAACCAGACAAGCCAAGCTGATAGCAAAGCTGAGAAACATAGTCTATGGCTAATGTCAGAGATAAAGAAAAAAAGGAACTCTATATTTACTGTGACTACTCAAGGCGTTTCCGGTTGATTTGCATGAACATAAAGGAAGTACTTGTTTCCAGGAAGTCTGCTTTAATTATACTAGAAAGATACATGTGTATCTTCAAGAACACAACTCGTTTCATGTCAGACCTACCAAACAGTCATTTGTCAACACTGACAGCTGCCTCAGCTTTAGGGAGGGGTTGACTGACATTTTGAAGGATCAATTATGCAGCAAGTGTGAACCTCCATGAAAACATTTTTTGGACAGTTTTGAGTTGATTCAACATTGTGATATAGACAATTGTTATTGTATCAAGATATCCAGTGACTCATGTTACTCAGGAAAAATTTATCACCAACACACACACAATGTTGTGTGTGTCTTGGTATTGTGTGACAGACTATTATGTGTCCCCCTTGTGCTGCCAAAACAGCTCTGACTCATTGAGGCATGGACTCCACAAGACTTTTGAAAGTGTGCTGTGATATTTGGAGAAACCTTTGCCATGAAGGGGTGTACCTGGTCTGCAACAATGTTAGAAAGGTGGTGCGTGTCAAAGTAACATCCACATGAATTTCAGGACCTAGCAGTTTCCCAGTAGAACACTGCCCAGAACATCAGACTGCCTCCGCCAGCTTGCCTTCCTCCCATAGTGCATCCTGGTGCCATCTCTTCCCTAGGTAAGTGATGGACAGGCACCCAACCATCCACACAAGAATTAAAGAAAATGTGATTCATCCGACCAGACCACCTTTTTCATCACTACATGGTTCAGTTCTGATGCTCATGGGCCCATTGTACTGGTTTAGGCGGTGGACATGGATCAGCATGGGCACTCTGACTAGTCTGCTGCTACACAGCCCCATTCACAGCAAGTTGTGAGGCACTGTGTGTTCTCACAGCTTTCTATCAAAGCTGCTGTTTGTGCTACAACGGCTCTGCTGGGTAGTAGTAGCATAGCGGGTAAACACTTGCCTGTGAAACTGATGACCACAAGGTTGCAGGTTCAAACCCCCACTTTCTACCATTGTGTCCCTAAGCAAGACACTTAACCCTCAGTTGCTCCAGGGGGATTGTCTCTGTAACTAATGATTGTCAGTTGCTCTGGATAAGGGCGTCTGCCAAATGCTGTAAATGTACTGTTAGACTGGACATTTCAGGCTACCGGTTGCTCCCCAAGCATGTCATTGAACCTTGAGCGCCATGGCCTGTCACTAGTTCACCAGTTGTCCTTAATTGAACCACTTTTTCTAATATTGAACCCTGGAGGTGTTTACAAGAAGATTGGAAAATATCCCTGCAGATTTCTTTTAAAAGACAAAAAAAAGAAAAAAAAAGAATGGAAACTATAATAAAGGCAAATAAATCTTGAACATTTTGACAATTGTTGTTGTGTCAATCAACGTAGATTGGTCTCTAACTTTTGCACAGGGCTGCTTAAGGCCGCTGACGCATGCATTTTTTTCTTGTCTTATTACACCTTCACACCAGTTCTCCCTTCGCTCTCTTCTCTTCAGCCAAATGCACCACAAGTGTTGCTGATAAAGTTTTGCTGCTTGGTAAACACCACAACAGTGGCCAGTGACACTTCCTCATCGAGCAGACACTTATTCGCTTGCTCTTCATGCCTTCATGCTGTTAATTCCTGTCCCTATGCATCAGATTCCAGCTTTTTCCAGCAGCTAACTATTATGTAATTAAGTCACTAGTTTGATTAGTTACTGACATATTTTACTTTACTCATTTTACTTTTACTTTAATTTCAGAATCATGAAACGCAATACTAATAGGTATCATTAATGTAATTAGTCAGATGCTTGTCAATATGTGAAAATGGAAATGGATAAAGAATATGTAGACTTACATTGCATTGTTACAGTAATAGTAAACATTAATTTAAAAGTGATGTAGATCTACTCTGTCCTTTAACAACTGCAGTGTACCTGTCACCACTATACGGCAGCTGATAAACATCAGTTCTCACATAAATTGAAATCTGCACTGACACTGTTTCACTCTTCAAGGCTCCCACAAGGTTTCAGGCCATCCAAGTGTGCTTGTGTGTGTGTGTGTGTGTGTGTGATTGTTGAATGCAACTGATGGAAGTTTAGTCTAGAGCTGATTTTATAGAGGCCTACTTATTTCAGCCCCATGCATTGCTAACTGGTTCACAAAATGAAGCGTATGGCCATTCTCCATTGACAAATATAGGAAGTGGAATGGGTCATACTGCGGAGCACAGTGACTTTCAGGGTGTCAGCTTTCCAAGTAGTCAGTTCATCAAATATTTGTCCTGCTATGGCTGCCTTGGCCAACTAATGTTATCATCATGACGTGGAAGCATCTTGGCGCAACAGTCAGGGGTGGTGTAAGGGTCAGTGGACAGGTCAGTGCTTCCACTACTGAACTATTATCCCTAATCCTGACAGAGTCTCCATGATATGTTAAATTAATGCCAGAATATTCTTTTAAAGTTGCACCATATTGTGCCACGACCTTTCATGTCTAAACAGAAATGTATTTATATCTATAATATTTCTTAAACACCTCAAAAACTCCAGGAAAATAAAGCGTAAACTAATATTCAGCTGATTATTATACTATATTATATGCATAATTATTGGCACCCTTGCGAGAGATGTTTGAAAAGGCCTTAAACGACACCCTTCCACTATATTCTACTGCCATAAGAAAAAAAAAGTGTACGGACTTGCAGCTGGTGGCCTAGTGGTTAGGAAGTTCGCCCTGAGATTAAAAGGTCATGGGTTCGAATACCTGGACTGCTAGTGACTGAGGTACCCTTGAGCAAGGTACCGTCCCCACACACTGATCCCTGGATGCCCCTCATTGGCGGCAGCCCACTGCTTCACTTGGTGAGTGGGTTAAATGCAGAAGAAGAGGTTCACACAGTGTGCTGTGCTGTTGTGTGTTCACACGTGACTATAAGGGGCCGTTTCTTTGTCAAAGAATGGAAACAAGAAAATAAAATGTCCTTATCAGCATTTAGCATAATAAGTTTAAGTCATCATGAACTACAAAGCCCTTGATTAAAACCTGTGATTTTAAATCAAATTTTGGATGCGTCTGCCAAGAAGCATGTTTTGCATGTGGACAAAACTCAGCCTTCCTCTCAGCTCCCTCAGTTTGCTTTAATATGTAAGATTACTATTACTTCATTCGTTCATTTCCTGTAAACGCTTAATCCTTACTAGGGTCATGGGTACCCAGAGCCTATCCTGGGGTCTACGGGCGCGAGGCAGGGACTCACCGTGGGCAGGGGGCCAGCCCACCACAGGAAGACATGCCTATTACTTTCCTGTTTTATTTCTTATCTGTCTCGTGTTTCTCCCTCTCCTCTCTTCTTGATGCTGTTTCTCTTGCTCGTTCACACTCTTGTCCTAGTAAAGAAGTGAGTCTGCTGCCTCATGTACTTTCTCTAGCTTCATGTTCACTTTAAATAACTTCCACCTCAGATCATGACACATCAATAAATGAATCATCTTGGATCACATTACTTTCACACGACCATTTACACTGAGCTGGAAATTACCTTTATAAATTAATGTAAGATAACTAGTTTTTATTCATTGTTTTAGGGTCTATAGCAACACCACAGATTACTTGAAGATTCTAGAAACATATTGTTGCTGTCTAAATAATGGTGAATATTTTTTCAATTTATGGGGCATTTCTATTGGTCCAATTCTATTGGTTCTATTGGTTCATTCACAATAAAAGCTGTTAATTTCAAATTATGTGAAAAGGTAAAAAAAATGGCAAAGATGACTCTTAACAAGTTTTGAATTGACGGCGCCAATATTAAGGCAGCAAAAGGTGAGATTAACTTGCTGGGAAGTTGAGTCATTAAGGATATGTGTTTGAAAAGCAAAATAATCTCATAAAATGGACTTTCCAGATAGAGAATGGCGGATTAAAATCATGATGAAAAATCATGACGATAAATTTCCACATTTGTTGCAGTTCACGGGTGGAATGTTTACCCCTGTTGAAATGAAATATTCTAAAACAAACAAATAAACAAACAAACAGCCTTTAACTACACTTCTGTGGTCATATGAGAACAAGTGAGAACAAAAACTCTTCTGGCACATAGAAAACACATAGAATGTGGGTTTGGCATAAATATAGAAGTGTATATGCAGCAAAGGGGGATTCCTGTGTGAAGTATGGTCTTGGACATGTAATGTTGCTTTAATTTTGCCATAAACAAAAACTTATTGCCCAAATGCCACTGTAAATATCCTCTATTTTTTATTTGTTATACACATTCTCTGTTCTGTTGCTGCTATGGATGCTATTTTTGCCCAATTATGGCTAAAGTGTCCATTTGTCACACATGAACACAGCGCAGCACACAGTGAGAACAGCACTAAATTCTTTTATTGCATTTAACCCATTCACTAAGTGAAGCAGTGGGCAGCCAGCAACACAACCCCCAAGGCGCAGTGTGTGGGAACAGTATCTTGCTCAAGGGTACCTCAGTGGTGCCACTGGCAGTCCTGGGATTCAAACCCACAACATTCTGATCACAGGGACATCTCCCTAACCACTAGACCACCAGCTGCCCACTGCATGTAGTCCTGTACTGCCTGCACTTGTGTAGCCTTGTGTTGTCTCTGTTTTTGTTCTTTGTTCTAGAGGAACGTTGTTTCATTTCACTGTGTATATGGTTGAAATGACAATAAACACCTGCTTGACTTGACTACTTGATTCCAAAGGTGCTTGGACCTTTTGTTAATATGCATTGAATCATTAGCTCTAACACGTTGTAAGACATGTTCAGGCTATCTCATTGTTGCACAAATTGGATTTAGTCTAGATCCTCCCAGACCTACAACTTTACTACAGCCAAACAAAACAAATAATAAAGTTTCACAATTGCAATCCCAGTACAAAAACAAAAACTGGATGCACTGAAGAAGAAAGTCCACAAGCTGGTAAATATGTTCCTGTTGTTATCTTGGACATGCCGGTAGACAACTTTATATAGGATGAACACATTTGAAATAAGGAACAAGAAAAAACTAAATGACTATTAGAGATCTGGTTTAGATTTGCCAGACATGTGACTGAGTGGGTCAGTAAGTTAGTAAGTGTGTGTGTGTGTGTCTGTGTGTATTTGTGTGTCTTATGCAGGCCTGATCAACTAATCAGTTTAAAAAGATATGTAACTTAAGATTACGACCCACTCCTTAGAAGTCACGTCTGCATCTGTGTGTTTTAGTTCAGTCTGCCTGATGTAGCATAGGCCCCTATAGACTGAATGTATATCTGCACATATTAAAATCAAATGTTCATGCAACTCAGTGGTGAGCCATACCAACATTTAGGCCACTTGACATTAGGCGAATGGAGAGAACAAGACAACTAAAAACAAATGTAACCAAGAATGACACAATTAAAAGAAAAAACAAAGATTTCAAAGTATTCCTGCAGTCCTACGTCAGGGGGATTCATGTGAATGCGGAAGATACAGCAACACAGGGACATCTGAGACTGTGTCCACAATTAGTATTCGGTTTTGATGCAGATTAAGATTAAGATAGAAGTCACCAAAAAAATTTAAGAAGAAAGGGATATTGTGGTCATTATTTTTATGTGAATATTATGTGAACAAAGCAGAGTAAAATGAATTGCCTCAAGCGATATTTTAAAAAATAGATTTGATAAAATAGCCACAAAACACAATATATTATAATACACCAATGTTGAGCAAATAATTTTTTATTAATAATGATCTTAATAAATAGCAGGGTCATTTTAATATCTTAAGACAGAATTCAACAATGTGTATGTGTATATGCAAATGCTCCTTTTTGTTAGCACTATCTAAGATTTGTCCATGTTTTTATTTTTGCAGTCATTAACTACTGACAGATTAACATTTGTCATACCTGTGAAATAAACCACAAGCCCCTAGCACACCACGGGGCCCTGACCGTTGCCTTCTGCACCAATTTCGCGCTACGCCACTAACTACAAGCCTCATATCTTGCACCATCACTGGTAGAAATGAAAAATGGAGTAGATATTTAACATTGATATGCCTACTCTTGATCATATCTGGCCCCTTCATAGCTTCTGAAACCAGCAATCACTCTTTCAAAGTCTGCCACTGATGTTCATAATACCAGCTCCTTTTCTGCCTCATACACTCGGTATACACACACACACACACGCACATACGTGCGCACACACACACGGACTAAACCACTTTATAGTGTTATTAATTTAACAGGCAGCAAGTGGTAAAAAACCCCAATCAGAACAGATGTTTCAAAACTCATGTGTGTGACGCTTGCATTAGAGTATAAAGCTTGCCAAAAACATGTAAAGTTTTAAAATGTAGCTCCCTGGAAAACCGTGGGCGGCTGCACAATAGGCAGCATTTGCTGACCAGGAGGCAGAAGTGTTGAAACACCATAAAAAAAGAGGAACTTTTTGGTTTTGCATTCAAAGAAGTGATGGCATGCAAAAGATGCTTTAAAGCACTTCAGCAATGAACACACATGCCTGCATCCCCCTCCCAACACACACACACACTCAGACACACACACACACGCTCAGAAGGAAGTGTCTACACTTCAGTATCAGACACACTGGACATTAGAACACAGGAGGAAAATGGACTGGAGACCTAAGAGTGGCTAAAAGTGAAAGAAAAAGAAAGGTAAGGGCTGTTTCTAATGTAAGAAAACAGTACTAATTAGAAATGAGAGAATTCATGGATTGAGGTTTGTTTTTAAACAGATTCAGTCTTGCTGCTTAAAGTCTATTTTATTTCACACATGTTGTATTTTAATAGTAACATAAACAAAAAATCATTTTACCCAAAGTTTCATAACTCTAAGAGGGCTGTTTACTTGGCGGCTCCAATATATCAGCAATCAGACAACTGTAAAGGGATATACAAAAACCCTTATTTCTTCTTCATAATAACCCTTCTGTATTTATTTATTTAACTGTATTTAGAAACCCTAATTTCCTTGGCACACAGGTACATTGTAATATATAGAAATTGTTATGAATAAAACAATATTAAATTAGTTATATTCAGCTTTACTCTGTTTATGCAATAATCCAGGGCTTTTTTAAGGCTTTGAGGTCGACAATTTTATGTAGCCTACTTTCAACAAACGGCTTCCCGTGTGACTCAAACAACCCCAATTTCCCCGTCCCTAACCTAAACACAGTCAGTGGTAGAACATATATTTGCTGTTTTAGTGAACTGTGAAACCTTCAGTGTAACTGTATGATTGTAAGCTGTTTCCAAAAGACTGCAGATGTTTATATGCAATAAACATTACATTTCACATATTGTACATTCTTGAAAAAATCTCAAATATTTGCTGTAACTCTTTCAAAAGTTTAGCTGAACTTTTTGACCTCTTTATAGGACAACATGGACCAGTTTACCAGATCCAGGTCCAGCCTAAACCTACACTAAATCAAATTTTAATGCCCACGGACAGTGTTCAATCCATGGCCAAGAAAGTGACCCATGGTTTCTATGTATTATAAGGCAAATTGTCTTTCATTGAGCTTCATGTCTTTTTTATGAGGTCGCTAACTGTTCACTTATAATCAGTTATTATTACTGACATTCTGTTCACTGTCTACAAAAAATAAACTGTAGAGCCTAATGGTCATAAACGTTGTTAACTTAAGCAAGTCACACTTAAAGCTTTCAGTGTACTTAAGTGTGTTCAAATAGGAGAAATGCAGTGTTAGTAATGTTACAGTTCGAGATGCACTAGTACATTATGAGTCGAACTTAACAGAGCAGAAAAATCAGTCCCAGCCCCGAGAAGAGCTGTAGCTTACTACTGCTCAAAGGTGTTTCCCCCTCACCACACTTTGCTTCACACCTATTCATCTGCCTCCTCCTATATGGCTAAAAATATGCCTCATCTTGAAGCAACGCTGGAGGTGTGCAACTTTAAACTGTTCTCATCATTTCAACATATTCTATAAACAAAATGATCTTTTCTTGGTGTAAAAACATCCCTGAGGCCCTTTGCCCTCTTTTTCTCTCTTTCGCTCTCTTTGTTCTTCCTCTCTCAGTCTCAGTCTCACATTTTTACATTGTTTTTTCCACCCCCCCCTCCCCCCCCCGCCGTACTGCTGTCTCTACAGGGGAATCCCTTTCTCCTCCTATTCCAGGCATTTAGCTGCGAGAACAGGGTGACGTCAGATGCCTTAATTGAAGGAGGAAGAGTTGTAAGACACAGTGCTAGCCTGCTGAAGACGGATGGTGCTGAGGTTTGAACTTAAGTTCATATTTAGTCTTGACCCTTGTTGATCTGTATGTAATAATTTTTTAATTTTTTAACTTTTTTTTGTTGTTTTTGTCATTGTTATTGCTGTTGTTGTTTTTGATGGTGTCTTCAGTAGAAGAGATAGAGGACATTCCTGTTGAACAATCCTGTCAACTTTTGGCTAAATTTGTGCAGCACAGTTCATTGAAAAAAAATAAAAATAAAATAATATTAAATATATA